>OX463779.1:39011755-39278048 GCA_949825025.1 Siphlonurus alternatus
ATGATGTCTTTAGCTATAATTTTAGTCTTAAAAAAATGTCAGTTTATCAAAAGATCTTAAAAATATTAATTATAGACTTTAAAAATATGTTGTATAATTTCTGAAATTTAAAACCATATATTAAATTTTAAAAATAAAAATTTGTGATCAAAGTCAAACACATTTAAAGGTGAAATGTAGTGTGAAAGAGTTAAGTCAGTCAAGCAGTTTAGAAAAGATTGGCAGCAGAAAAACATTCTTGTTGTTGAGGCATGACGGCTTGAGGGACAAGCAAAAAGAGTTTCTTCTTCTTGCGTATTTCTGCCTGAGCTGATTCACTCCAACAAATCTCCCTGTCATTCAAAAATAAACTAGTAGCAAATAAAAATTAGTATACTATAATATTAAATCATTTTCACGAATCCTTTTTGGTTATTTTTCACTGCTCATAATGAGGAATTTGCATGCGTGAATCTGATTGGCTTAATCGAAAGAGGGGGCTGAGAAATACATGTGTGAATTTTATGCGAATTTTTTGAGCACTGCAAGTATGCTCAAATGCATATTTAAAAGATGCACTTTACCTGGAGGCGATGGCGCATCGCCAGTGACGTCATCGCTATGTCAGGTTCGGTTCACCATAGATATGAATACCTGTACGCACCTGCATAACAGGTAGCCAATCAAAAACAATCTAGCCAAAATTCAAAATTTCAAAGGCCTAGCTTATGAGTTTTAAAACTTAAAAAATGCACATTATTCCATATACGCGTACTGTAAAAACACACTGGGAGATAAGTAATATTACAAACGTACCTTTCATCATATTTAAATAATAGAAATTGTTTCGCAAATAGTTTCATTTAATTGAAGAGAAGATGCAATCGATGCAATATCAAGTCCTGCCACCAACTTTTCTGTTTAAATTATTGGCGCGTCATGCAACAATCAGCCAATAAAAATGTGTAAATTTATCATACTGGACTCCTTCCGTATCTGCTGATTATCTATTGAATTATTTTATTAAACCTAAAACTGAGCCTCTTTTCTTATCTACGAAGATAGTAGGATGCCGTAGGATTCAATATTTAACTTTATTAAGGACCCTTGAATCATAATTTATCAATGTCTTTTCAACCCCCTGTTTGCTGCTGCTGAAACCAGAAACGGAAGGATTGAAAAATAAATACAGTTTTAATTTCAACCTTTTCAACACGCCTGTACGTGGTCGAGTGGAAAAGCACTCGCCTTCCATGCAAGAGGTGAAGGGTTCAAATCTCCTCTGGATCATTTTACATTTTTAGTAGCACGAAGAATTAATTCAAAGGTACGGGGTAAAATAATCTTATTTTTTCTTACAATATAATCATGTTATACTATTATAAGTCACACTTTTTCATATAAATACGTACTTACAAAAACTTTGCAAAAAAAAAAAAAAAAAAGCAAAAACCAAACAAAAAAAGCGTTTCATTCAATGATAGAAAAATTAATAAGAAATTATAAACAAAACTATTTTACCCCGTTTGAGTTAAAAATATGAAATAAACTTCTTCGTGCTACTAAAAATGTGAATTAAACCGGGGGAGATTTGAACCCTTCACCTCTTGCATGGAATGCGAGTGCTTTTCCACTCGACCACATACAGGCGTGTTGGAAAAGTTGAAATTAAAACTGTATTTATTTTTCAATCCTTCCGTTACTGGTTTCAGCAGCAGCAAACAGGGGGTTGAAAAGACATTGATAAATTATGATTCAAGGGTCTTAATAAATTTAAATATTGAATCCTACGGCATCCTACTATCTTCGTAGATAAGAAAAGAGGCTCAGTTTTAGGTTTAATAAAATAATTCAATAGATAATCAGCAGATACGGAAGGAGGGGAGTCCAGTATGATAAATTTACACATTTTTATTGGCTGATTGTTGCATGACGCGCCAATAATTTAAACAGAAAAGTTGGTGGCAGGACTTGATATTGCATCGATTGCATCTTCTCTTCAATTAAATGAAACTATTTGCGAAACAATTTCTATTATTTAAATATGATGAAAGGTACGTTTGTAATATTACTTATCTCCCAGTGTGTTTTTACAGTACGCGTATATGGAATAATGTGCATTTTTTAAGTTTTAAAACTCATAGGCTAGGCATTTGAAATTTTGGCTAGGTTGTTTTTGATTGGCTACCTGTTATGCAGGTGCGTACAGGTATGCATATCTATAGTGAACCGAACCTGACATAGCGATGACGTCACTGGCGATGCGCCATCGCCTCCAGGTAAAGTGCATCTTTTAAATATGCATTTGAGCATACTTGCAGTGCTAAAAAAATTCGCATAAAATTCACACATGTATTTCTCAGCCCCCTCTTTCGATTAAGCCAATCAGATTCACGCATGCAAATTCCTCATTCAAGTTTGAAAGTAAAAGGTATAGGGCACCAAGCCAAAATCACTAATGGCTCATTGTCTCATTTCTACTTTATCTTTTTAAAGACAAGTATACGATGCTAAAATGTATAATAATATAGTACATATGCTGCATATATATATACATTAGATAGAGAGAAGTCTTTTGTTTTCATATAGTACTTTAGATTTGGCACTACCACCTGCCTTAATAAAATTTATTGGTACTTATAAACTATTGTTGTACAAAGAGTGGCGGGCTATTTAAAATAAAAATAAAAATCTTCTTTTTATATATAGATCATTAACATGATGTAATTGTTGTTAGTAATATCATGATAAATAATCTAAAGCATCTCTTGTTAAAAGATTTAATATAAAGATTATATTATTGAATGAAATTGAAAGACAATGCTGATGAAAGATAAAGAGAGTAGTGACTTTTTTTTTTTCGAAATCATTATTGTATAACATACAAAGTATAATAATATAATACAAAAAGGTAACACTTGTATATAAAACACTTAAAGTGAGAGACTATTGTAATTGAAAATTAAAATCTTATTAAGATATTTATATATATATAAATATATATATATATGAACAACGCACTAAGGCTACATTACAGGGTATGAGTGCAAATAGACCGCCATTTTGGTGCACTGCTACTGTACATAATCCTGTATACATGCAATAATAGAAAATGTTTGAAATAAATTAAAAGCAAAATTATATAAGTGAATAAAATTTACGAATTTCTAAACTTTTGTTCATAATATGAAATTTGAATAAAATGTTTTTAATGTTAAAAATGCTAAAACAATGACTAGCTTCACCAATATGCAACCATTGCTTGGATCTGATGTCACATGCAAGGACCTTATATTATAATATATCAATTAAAGTTTGATTGATTTGAAGGTAATAAACAGCCGCAGTTAAATCCCAAGTTTGTCTAAACATCTCGCGATGTCACAGACAAGTTACGTCTCTCGCGGGCTCCGCGGGTCGCGTTCTTGTGGCTGTGTCGTGTCGTCAACACGGTGGTGAGCTGGGGAGAGCTGTCAACGACCATGTCAACCACAAACCTCGTTGGAAACGGGCCAGATCACACAGTTTAATAGCTACGGGGATCAAATTTAAACCATCAGATATCTCAAACCTTCTCCGTTTGCAGGGGATTTTCATTAAATGGTTCACAAATTCTCACTGATTTTATGATTGCAGTAAATTTAAATCAATTTAAAAATCAATATTCATTTATATTTAAATAATCCCATTATATAATGACGTGTTAGAGGATAATAATTATATATCTGAAAAATGGTTCTAAGCATAAAAATAATTACCATCATTTTTCATGTAGAGCAACAAAAATATTATTTATGGTATATTGAAAATGTAAATTTAAAGAGCATTTAAAGTCTAAAATGCACTGGTTTCCTGCATCCACTTGCATGTAATACACAAGTTGTGATTTCGATCAATATAATGCTAAAAAAATAATATTTCGTGAAATCGTCAATAGCATCTGCTCGCTTGCATAACAATTGAGATTTGCTGGTTGCAAAAAAGACAATATAGTTACTTTTAAACAAGTAGTATATCATTTTGCCTGCAAGCTATACAAACTTGTGCATAATGGTTATAAATCGATTTACATTCTTTTGTTTTTGGCAGTGACAGGTACAAATTACAGGTGTAACTTTGCATAATAACCATACTAGCAGGTGCGTGTATTCTCCATGTCAAGGTATTGGAGTAATTATGTAACATTTTCAATTGTGAAAGAAAAATTTCAAAGCTTTTAAACCTCGAGGCAGCCCAAATTTTATCTATGATGGAGATTTTTTTTTTTTTACTATTCTTAAATGTGCTCTCACACCTATTCAGAATTGCAAATCTGTAAATATTTATTTGTTTATATATTTATTGGAGCGCAGCTAATTTATATTAGGTATATAGTTCAATAAATGAAAGATTACCACTGGAAATAGCCGGAAGTGCAAGTTTTATTCTGGACTTTCTACAGTTTTGAACCTGAAATTTTATTCAAAGAAATTTGTATTAGAGATTTCAACCTATATCTGTAAATTCTTAGATTTTTCATGTTCATAGTTCAGCCAAAATTCTTCCACTTCCGGCTACTTCCGGGGGTAATCTTTGATTTGTTGGAAATGTCTGTAGATGTACACCTCGGGACACCAAGAACGTTATACCTGCATGTGCTCTGTTTGTGAGTGCTGTAAAGTCTGTGTATATAGTGCCATGGTGAATTTGAACTGAGTGTTCTAAAATCTAAACCGCTTTCAAAGATAAAAATCTGCATGCTATTTCCTATATAGGTCTGCATGCATCTCTAGCAAATGAAGGCGTGATTAAAATTCGTGGTATCCCGAGGTGTATATATACATTAGCAACTAATACTTTGTCCTGTTGAAGTCACTATATAATATAATTTCTCAACATTGTTGCTAATTACAATATAGAAAATATTTTTGCATATCATTCTAATTAATTGTTCTGACCTACTCTATCATATATATATACTGTTATTTAAAAACATATCTATATGTGTAATCGATCTTTGCTGCTTAAAAACTTACGTAATTTTTTAAGTAAACATAATTAATTAATTTGTTATATACATATAGTATATATAAAAAAAGTTTTACGTGTAATTTAAAGTATCGAGCATGGTAGTAATCAGTTTTACAAAGGCAAATTATCACTTTGTTTGACTTAAGAAAAAGTTGAGAAGCGTGCAAAGTAAGCAGCACGGATCAAAAGATACCTTACTGCCATAATTAAAGCTTTGAAGTCTTTCTTTCAAGCAGAAAGTTAAAGGATTATATTTTTTTATAACTTTTAATCATGATTTAAAATAAGAACTAAAAATTTCAATGTAAAACAATATATATTTATATTATTAATATAATTTATTTATTCAACTTTTTTATATATATTTTAATCTGGTTTTATATAATATATAAAACATGCAAAAAAGATTTATGAATATGATATTATGCATGCAACCTTAAATTCTCTGTATTTTATATCTAAAACAATATGTATAATGGCGTCATTTTATATAATATATTTATATAGTACACATCATAACCTTTTTTTTTATATATATGTACCGTCATATTTTTTTTAGTTTGCTTCAATGTATACGAGATTGATCTCTAAACTGATTTTAACAAAACCATACCTGCAGCTATATGTAGTATATGAAGCGATATAATCTTAATTCAATATGGCTGGCTGCATGGCTTATAGCTAAAGGCTAATACACTATAAATCTACAACAAAATACTATATATTATAGTAATGTATTTATGATTGAGTTCCCGTTATTAAAGTATACCTTATGGATATATATAAATAAAAAAATCTTTTTTTAAACACATTAAAAGAGTTTAAAGTGAAGTATCTGCCATCAAGTTGGTTTTACATGAGTGATTTTTTAAAACGAATATTGATACGAACTTGATGTTAAATTTTATGGCAGCCATCTTTGTTGAAACCGTGATAACACCTGGAAAACATTGCTGTCTTTAGATGTAAAATAAAAATAAATATGGCTGTATAATAGGATTTTGCATTGCAGCAAGTACGCCAAAATCGCATTGCGTTCACTCATGTAAATACACCTATATTTAAATGAAAAATCCTAAATGGACACAAGTCTATTACGAACAGATTTTCTATATATTTATGCATGGTCTAAATTCTCATCTGTTACACCTAATGTATATCACGAAAGCACATTATTTTTTTATGTATATAAAAAATAAAGAAAATCTATCATATTTTCATTTAACAATGTCAGTTCTTTTTCCTTCCTCCTTATTCCACCCTCTTACACACACACACATTTGAAAAAGCCAATGCAATTTATTCACGAGGGATATCTAAAGGAAGGGAGATACCAGACATTGCAGAAGGAGGGGAGTATTAAGGTATAGATAGGGGGCGTGATCATACATACATTGCAACTACCCTTATTACAAATCGATTGTATATGTAGGATCTAGAAAAGTCACAAGGTCACCAATTTCTTTTTCGTATAATAGTAACTAAATAACACCCATGAGAATATATTATAAGAAGAAGTATGGCTTATATATCCCTTGAGTTATACATTAGTATAAAAATCCACCCACAAAAATCCTCCCCTAAGTACGGTAAACTAGATATAGAAACGTTATCTTCAATTATGTGTGACTCTAATGTAGTTTGGAACAATACATTATAAGTAAGAGCTTTTCTTACTTTGACACTATTAGACTAGCTACTGCATATAACGAATGAGAGACTGATGACTTTAGATATTCATCAGATAGATATATTAGGGGAGAGAGAAAGAGGGGTGGGGGTGAATTAATCGTTGACAGACCAGTCGGGTGACCGCAATTATCAAAACTAATACCCTCCTATAGGAAAAGAGGGAGGGAAATGGTTGGTATATATAGAAAGCACTTTACGTATCTATTTACATATATAGAAAAATGTGGTCACTTTTTTTTTTATCTCAAAAAACATTTTCTGATTAGATTTATCTTTTTTGAAAAGCCACGAGATATAAACATTACAAGGAATAAATTTGTGATTTATCATTATTAAATTACAGAATTTAAATATTTTTTATGTTGATGTGTTGTTAAAATATTGTTGAATTTAGATATATGTTTATTTTATTTAAAATCTACATTCTCTACTGTTGTAAATTTGTTTTGATAATTATTTTCAATCAAAACTGCATTCCTAATAATTATACTAATTTAGATGACTATATACAGTACCTATTTGACTTGATCATTGTTTGTTTCTGTACAAGCCAAATGATTTAAAATAAATAAAATCTACACTGCATTCGATGTTTATTTAACAAGATTTACAAACGAAACATTAGTTTTCTATGCAGGATATAAAATGTCATATATTAATTCCATTGGTCAGACTTAGTATTCCATGAATGCTGCAACTTTTTTTTTAAAACGTAAAATCCTGTATTTTATATTAATTTTATGGGTTAAAATGTAATAATTCCAGATTTCTACAACATCATTTGTTTCTCAGTAGCGCTGTCTATTATCTTATAAATTAGATTAATGATTTTTTTCTTGTTAATTCAAGTAAATAACATGAAAAGAGCATTTAACTGCATTTTTTTTTCTGAAGATTTCTCTACAAATTAGCCGTCTGTGTTGCTGCAGCTTTCTTTAACATGCTTGACATTCTATTGACAACATGCAGTCAGTAAGTACTTGCTTGTATTACAAGTAGAGATCTTGGAGAATTTTAACACACCAATGATGGCTTTTCAAATAATATATAGTTCAATAAATGTAAGATTACCACCGGAAGTAGCTGTGATTTTGGCTGAACTATGAAAATAAAAACTAGAATATTTTGCATCCAGGTCGAAATTCCTAAAATATAATCTCTCTGCAAAGTTTCAGATTCAAAACTGAGCTAGAAAGTTCAGAAATCTTGCACTTCCGGCTACTTACAGGTGGTAATTTTAAATTTCTAAAACTATATATTGAAATGACTGATGTAAAATCAACATTCTTTACTTTATAGATTAGAAGAAGAATTTCTATATAATTATTTCTTAGGAATTACAATAATAATAATAATAGACTAGTGGCTTTTCATTGAAGAATTAACAATTACAATCGTGCCTCTTTGATATTGTAGCTAACTGATGCTGCAGTAATATAATGGTTAGTAGTAGCCACTAGTCAGTAGTCAAGTTAGATTTCTTATAATACAAGTCTCATTTTTTTTTTTTTTTTTTTTAAATAACCTCGCCCAAAAAATCTTAATATGGCTATACAAGTTTTATTATCACAGTATAAGTTGATTTGCTTTTCGTATATTACTTTAGCCTTTGGCATAACACATTAAGAATAACTAAATCTTAGTGTGTTTTTTTTTTTTTTACTAGCGTGAAAATATTATTTTTTGGCACTGGTAAGAGATATTATATATATTTTTTTATCCCTCCTCCTATTACCTTCACAGCATACAAATGAAGGTATCGACATTTTTATCCTACCTTTTTTGTTTTGTTTTATATATGTTCAGGTTAATTAGTAAGATACGCCTACATTTTGTTGAAGTATTTATTCATCAGAAGAGACTTTTATTATATTAAAAAAAAAAAAAAAATCCAACCCACATAAAGAATAATCTAAAAATCATGTTATATGCTTTCATAATTCATAATATAGTAGCAATTATTTAACATATGTTTCTTGTTTTTTTTTAATAGCAGTAGCAGCACCCACATTGTATTCTATCTACAGTTGCTAAGAGTAAAATATTTCGTTCACCGGCTACTGATTTGTAAAATAAAAACAAACTTTGAAGTTGCCGATTAATTTACATAAAAATACAATATTATATATTATCAAAATATCCTGACAATTTAGCAGTTATAATAAATTAAATATATTTTATTTACAATCCAAACACAGGGATTGAAACATTAATCTGAAATTCTACATCTTTCAATATAGAAAATTCAAACCGTTTAATTTATTTTAAATTAAAAATATTTATATTAATGTCCAAAATTTAAACTTTTAACCTTGAAAACCATTTATTTTATATATATATATATATATATATATATATATATATATATATATATATATATATATATTTAATCCGCAATTATTGTTATCAGTACGAAACACAATTTATGTTACAAAGTGTACTACCCCCCAGTAATCTCACCCCTAAAACCCACCCCCCAACAAGCGCACATACTTGTATAGTTTAGTCAGTACATTTTAGAGAGGCATTGATTTTTATTCCCTGAAAATTTGAAGCTCTTTCGGAGGGTTGGTTTAGGGGGGTTGGCAGATGGCATATCTACCCTCTGTTAAATTGTGACGTCACCTTCATCCCCCGCGCTACATCGCGGCAGTCCCAGCGGGGTTCTGTGGATTTCACTAATGAAGAGCCGCCTACTACCGCTGTGCTCAATCGAACCGAACACCACCACTGCAGTTTTGTACTAAAGACTATCAAATAATCCACATTATCCCTCCCATTTATAAATTGATTATCTGATCCCTTTTTTTATATGCTGACTAGAAAATGTAGTTAGCAGAGACTATGAAATTAGTATAGAAAAATAGGGGAAGGGAAGGGAACGAAGAAATAAAAGAAAATATATTCAGTGATTCTGTGGTCGCATCACATAACTCATGTGGTTTTGAACCTTCGAATGTTGCAGTAATTAATGATGGCTGTAATGTTGCCAAAACAATTTTGTCCATTCAATTTTTTTTCTTTATATGTTTTATTGTGTAGGTTTACTTGTTGTTACTTATTATTATCTGATTGATTTTGTCGTTATAAAATAATACCTGAGTTAAATTAAAGACAAGTGGGTTGTATATTATGTATAAAGGTATTCCTTTTTAAATATATATATAAAAAAAAGTATTTTCTGTGTGTTATTTAAGTCCCACACATGAAAATAGAAACTAAGAATTAATTAAATTTAGAAAAAAAACTTTTTTTTTTTCGAATAAATAATGTTATAATACTATCAATTAAGAAGTTTTAATTATACTATATTAAAGTGAAAAAAAAAATAACTAAATCATTCATACAATATAAAGTATATATATAAAAATATATATTTTATCTTGAATAACTTTAGGCTATTTGAATAATTTTCTACACAAATTATATTATTTTTTAGTTTAATGGAGCATTTATACTTTAAAGATTTTTTTCTTATGCGCTGCAGTTTTTTAACATCTTGAAATGCGATTATGTAATTACCGTAAAATAGAGGGAAAACATCAAAAGAATTTTATTTTATGATTGATTAACTCTGAAATTAAAAGCACGAGGTCTAACTGCAGCTTAATTGCATTGTGTGTTCAATCATCAGCAGCCTGCTCGCCTAAATCACCGTAAATTTGCATGTTCAACTTTTTATTCTTTTTATGTCTGCAACAATCCCTTCATAACAATTGTTCGATTTAAGACTTCTTTAAGTCCAAGTTTGAAATTTTGAATGTATTGAAATTATACTGTTTTATATTTTTAAGGTATTGAGTTTGCTGTTGGTTTATCGGTATCAATTTAAATAAATTAAAAAAATAAATTAAATTAATTCTATGCATCTTGATTATATTAAATCATTATTTTGACATCCTATTTTAAATAAAATTAATTTAAATTGACTTTTGGTCTATTCAAATTAAGTAAATCACTATATATTATTTGTTTTAGAATTGACTTTTGGTCATCCTTACGACATTTATAACATGATAAATTATGTAAATAACTATATTTGATATAATAATATTTCCTTATTGGTCGTGACCATATGTCAGGATGATCTAGATCTCTTGCTTCGTCCTCCGCAACTTGACCACGTGGTCGGTGACAGTTGGGGCGTGTCCCGTGTGATTCTCCAAGCAAGGCGATCGACCATACCTGAGCAAACGAGCAAGCCACGGGCCTGGGAGTGGACACCATAGTAAATCATCACTCTCACAAACCGCGCCCGCCTTATATCGCATATATTTATTGTATTATACCAAGATTTTTTTAGTAATTATTATGACGAGAAATTTTATCTTCCTCTTTTTTCTTAAAGACAAGATGAAGTCTGTTATATGTTTGTCATCATATCAGTTGATGATGAATAAGTTATATCAAAGATTATAACTTTGAATGTTTTATGTATGTTGGCAAGTGAAAAGAAAATGAATGATGTCATGCATAACATCATATAGCAAGTGGTACCCTTTCATTCGTATGCTTCCTTATTGTGTTATATAGCCTTAAGATAAGACATAAAACTGATGCGTGTGCGTACTTGTCAAATATCATGTCCTACATCGATTTTATATAAAAAGAAAAATAATAATGTTTGTTGTTGTTTTTTTATCCTAGATTTTTTAAGATTATTTGAATTTAATGTTGTTAACATTTTAAAATAACAAGGTGAGTATAATTTAATGAATTTTAATATAATCTTTTTCCTTTTTTTTATTATTATATTATTTCAACTGAATTTATCACTGATTACTTTATTAATTATAATTGCTTTACAGAATGAAATTATGAAAAAAAGTATATTTATTCATTTAAAAAAGTTTTTAAATGAAAATGGAATCCTAGGGAGTAATTAAAAGTAAAGAAATAAAATAATATCTCTTCTGACTTTTGTTATATTTGAAGAGAAAGATTTCATCATGGTACTTTTGACTAATTATTGTAATGGCTCAGTGGTTTGCAAGTAAAATGATGGTATCACCACAAACCCTCACCCATCAAGGGAGTCTGGGATGGATGACGGTACCGTGGGACTTGATTCAGTTTGTTTATCTCAAAACACAGAGAGGGGAAAACACTTTTTTTATTCCTTTTTTTTTTTAACTGTCTCTCATCCAAGACAGTTTTTTTTTTTGTAGGTTGATCAAGTGGAGCCCTCATGAGCTGCAAGACTTAAAAACAAAAACTAACATTAAAAACCCTTTGGATAAATACAATGGACCTAAACAATCTTTTTTAAAGTCATTGAACTTGTTTATATGCTCTGGTAAAGTAGATAGCTTGAAGCTTGATTTATAATAATTGATGTAACTTTCTATATTAAACTATATTGTTAATGAATTATTAACTAAAATAATAAATATCCAATTAAAAAATTAAATCTAATGAGTGAAACATTATAGCAAATGAGATATTTTTTACGTATAATAATTTTCTATCTTGTCTATACTAATTTATAAAGACTACTGCGGGGTATCACGCTTCAGTGATTGAGAACAACATTTTTTTTAATTAGAAAAATATTCATAATTTTTTTGTTCTATAAAGTTGATTGAGATGTTTAGGGTGAGGTTCCATTGTTTTTGCCATGTCACGTGCTCCTCATCTTCTCACCTCCCAACCTTGACCTAGGGTGACACCTCGTGACGTCACGATCACGTGATATACACTCACGGATACATTAATATTTAATATTTAAGAGGAATCGGGGCGAGACAACAGTATATAAAACATGATATTATTTTCTTTTGTATTCATATCATGGCTTAGTTTTACCTTGAAAACTGATATGTATTTTTTTCTTTACAATTTTTCTTCTAACAGGAAATAGATCGTGATAAATTTTACCTTTTTGTAATTAGTTTAACAAGGAAATTTAATTTCTAAATAATTATTTCGATTGGATTAGCAGCCATCTTGTTAATTCTTCCTTATTAATAAAACATATGAATAATTCGGGTATCTAAATTTACAGAAGTAAACTTTGATATATACTTTGATAGACATATTAATTAATTAATTATTTTTAATACTTATTAATTATTAATCTTTCAATTCCATGAAAATCTTATTTTTCATTCTTAATACAACAGTTTTTTTAGCTTCTAGCTAATATATAATTATATAGTATTTTCAATTAAAATAATCCTTAGAAAAAAAAAATTGAATCCTTATTACATCCCCTTCATATATAATATTATATGTCTGGTTGATTGTTGATGCGGGGGAGAGCAGAGAATGCATATAACAAATAAGCACGGCTGCATTTACAACAATGAAAACCTCGTATGGATGCACTACAGTATGTGCTGCAATTACCCCAAGGCAGTCTGCCTTGCATGGTGACTGCATGTTTGATTGCATGACTCACCCTCTCTAGTAGTGTGACATCTCCTCTCCCTTCTGGTCCAGCAAAAGAGATGCTGCGTGCACCCCTCCTTAATATACACTAGACGCAGGTGGATTCCATCTCTAAGCAAACAGTTTCACTAATGAGAGATACTGATTGTGTAGCAATTGTAAGGGAAATGAAAGCGCTGTTAGATACCGGTGTTGGTGCGTGTATATGCATGAGGTTTTGTTTATAGTAACGAAGGGGATGAAAAAACAGGACACATAGTAGAGTATGCTCACCACTACGGTGTGCAAGTACGAGTATAAAAAATATTAGTTAGAGAGATTAACTTGAATGTTTTGTGTCGTATTTTTTTATGTTTTTGTAACTCTAATGATAATTGATGATTCTCTCACTTTAACTTGCCAATTTTATATAGGAGCTTTGTTTTGTAACCACACTTTTTTTTTTTTTTTTTTCTAAATTGTTGTTTCTATATTTAAGTTTTTATTTTAATGAGTTTTTGTTTCAGTATAAAGAGAGAAAAAAAGTACAGTATTTCATTTTTTATTATCTGTACATAACATATATCATATTTATTTTCTTAATTTTTGTGGAGGAGTGTAAAGCCATATTTGCAAAATATGTTTTTTATCTCAACTCTTTATCTTACTTTTTTTTATACGTATTTTATTACCTTTCAGAAGAAGTTTGTTTTGGGTGGGCTTTTTTAGAAAAAATATTTAAATTTATGATCATTGGATTTTTGTTAAAAATAATAAAGTAATGATCGTTAAAATAGTCAATTTTTCTAGGAAACTTCAGTAAACTATTTCGTTTTAAGTATTTTGCTACTTAAAAAAAACTTAAAAGTTTCAACAAAAATTCCACAATTTTGATTAAATTTTTAGAATAATACACATTTTACAAAACTTCCCCAATGGGTATTTTTTTATATAAATTAATTCAACGGTATGCAAATTAAATATAAAGCTATATGTTAATCGAAGCGAAAACATGAAAAGATTTAATTTGACATTACACGTATTGAAAAGGAAGTGAGTTTAGTTAGACAGAGCTAGAGCGGTAAGGCATACAACATGAAGCTGTCTATCAAAGAAGTACTGACTCTTTTGCCGCCTGCCAAGGGTGTCCCGTAGCAGCCTCCTGCTCTAATCTCTATATGTGAGAAGCTGAGAGCGGCAGCTGGTACTACGATAGCCTGGGTGACGACTTCATCGAGGCTTGGCGCGCCAGGAATTTAATCTCCGAGCAGCTTCTGATTTCCTCCCCCCAACCCCCACCCTCAATCACTCCCCCCTCCCTTCATCTCTATACACCGATCTTTCTCAATCTTCGTATACTCATCATGCAAGAACAGATTTCTCATATGTGAGAATTTTCTGTATTATTATATAAATGTACAGTGATCGACAAAATATAAAACATACCGCATGCAGGATTATATATAAGTGAAGATTTGGTAATAATGCATGATATTTTGGTCTATCATCAACTGAAACTAAAGATAATTTTTGTATATATTAGCTTACCTTTTAGCAGTGATTTTTTTGTTGCAAGAACTTTATAATATTATAATTTAGGTTTTCAGTGGACTTAATTCCTTTCACAAGTTGTTTTTAATGGACTTATTATATTTTTCTATACAGCTATAAAATTAATTAATTATTTATTCCCTTTCACACATTATGAAAGTACATTATATTATATGATTTTAGTGATTTTACGCTAATATACAGCGATATCGTTTGTGTGTACAGTAGCAAGTTGACATGTTTGATGATTTTAACTTAGTAATAACAAACTATAATAGCTTAACAAAGGCTTATTTTATAATATTTTTTAGCACTTTACATAACAAAATTAACATATCCACCATATGTTTACAATGTTGTTTTTTTAATATTTTGTTTTTTTTTTTCAAACAAAAAATATATGTGTAAAGTAGCATGCATATAACCCTGAAAATATGAATAATTTAAATTTTAAATATTTTTTTTTATACATGTTGAAATACTTAGGCAAAAAAAAAAAAAAACTTTCATGGTTTATTTACAATGGTGTACAGTATGTACTTGAGGGAAAAAAGTTTTTTATCCTGCCTTATGGTGTATAGCCTGTGATATTATATACAAAACATGCAAGCAATAGGAAGTTTTGAAAGTGCTTGTTTCGTGCTCCATATATTAATTGTGCATCAGGGAAGTTATAGGGGAGTTATATATACGTCAGTCATGGTATATAGGATACCTCAGGGCATGCATGCAGACTTTTTAGTATACTTTTTGTAAAGAGCTCTCAAAATGTGTTCCGGTGACCCCGCCCTCTTTTCATAACCACCCTTGTCTGAAGGGGGTGGGGGTTAGTCACTCTCGCCTTAGGCTACCAGACAACACCAGCTACCATCACCAACAACCCTTGCTTGCAGACTTTGATGACGTCACAGTAATTCACCCCCTATACACTGATTGCTAAAGTATTAGAAACATTTTCAAATCATCCTCCCCTTAATTTATATTCGTTTATATAAAGATTAAGTTAGAAGGAATTGAAATGAGGTTTTCTATTTAAATGCATTCTGTGGTTTTCATTAACATGATTTAATAATGTTAGTCATTTAAAAATAAGATTTAAAATATAATCATTAATTATATATATTTTTTAATTTATTCATGTTGTTTTAGTCGAAAGTTAGTATTCATGTATAATGCAAATTTTAAGTAAACCCAGAAGTCGAAAAACATGGTATAGTTAAGACACACTCACTCTCTCTCTCTCTACAAACAAGCAAACTATTTTACCCGGGTGTAAACTACTGTAAACAAGTGGTAAAATGGGTGTGTATTGCCTACATAAGATCCTTGTTTTCCCACACTCTAAGTAAGTTGGTAATTTTTTTGTTTCAAATATATTGACGGTGTTCAGTGTAGGAGTTTTAGATCGCAAAACTTCTCTATTCACACAGCAATAGAAACAGAGGGGCTGACTTGTTTTTAACTTATTGAATATGCATGTGAAAACTCTCCGGTCTCTTGTGTAGGTCTCCAACTAGCACGGTCTACTCAAGTGGTAAGAATTAATGAGGAAAATTGAAAGGGATATTCATTATCATTCCTTTTAAATTTGTAACTTAAAACGTAATTATAAATCTAACGCTTGGAATATAATATATGTTTTATCGCCATATATCAAAAGAATTATATAAAAAATACTCATTAATTATTAATTTACAAGGGTACCTCCAGATTTCAATTTTTGGAGCGTATACGTTTTTTTCTCGAGGTCCGGATTTTAGGGAGGGGGAGTGACAGAAATTTAAAATTCAAATTAATTGATATTTATAAATAATATAAATTTATCTTATGAGACGAGGCTCTTTCTTTCAATCTCGCCTTGTTTTGCTCCTATGTATTTCGGTACCCTGTTGAAACTCCCAAAAGTTAATTTACAAGTCGATCTTGTTCATTCTCGAAATTCCCAGATCACGTCAACAAGTGACAGCCGCGGGTGCGCATCACTCAGAGCACAGTTTAGGCTAGCCAAGGTAAAAAATCGACCTCCACCTCCTCCTTTGGCGATGTCACCAAGAAAAAGGAGGATATTTTGAGCTCGTTAGCCCAAAGTTCGAACGTAAACAAAGTCACCGTCGCCGCCGCTTCTTTCTGTTTGTTCTCGGGAAAATGTTGGTTCTCATTTCTAAGCTGCCTCGTGCTTTACTCTTCGATGTCTAATAGATTTAAGCCTAATTACATCTCTTGCTTTGCTTTTTCTCCTGGGTGGTATAGATAGTCTCAAAGAGGCTAAATTCGTCATCAAAGAGATCTTATTTATAATTATATATAGAATAAATATATAAAATTTGAGGTATGTCTCTCTCTTCTCTCTTATTTATATAACTTACAATTTGAACAGGGAAGAGAAAATGTTATTTGTACTTTATATACATTGCTCATATATGTTTATATGAATGTTGACTTAACCCTTGAAATTCTATGTAATAAAGCTTGCTCCTCTCATCCGTCTTCTGTTTTTCTCAACTGAAAGAGAGGAGAAAAAAAAAACTTCACCGCGTTTATTAAAAATATAATACAAAGAATTAACATTTGAAGTTACGTCACAGAATTTTGTTTTTAGTCGACTCTTATATAAAGCTTGGAAGGAAGGGAGGGTTATTTCAACCCCTTGCTAAGTGTGGATGGAGTACTAATGACTCGCTCGGGTCTGAGTGGCTAGGGTGGTTGATGCACCACCAGAAGCTGCTGCTATATACCGTGCAGTAGACTGCGATGCTAAAGAGGAAATGGTCGCGGCGTGATGCCACTCTCGTGCCGCGCCGTCAATGTCGTTTTTTTATACTACAAGGCTTACTTACGTCTTCCGTCTACTAAAAACGTAATGCTAAAAAGTATCGATTTTGTTATAATAAATAGTTAGGATAAAGTTTTGTTTTTATTGTTATTTAAAAATGTTAATTTTTTGTTCATATATGCAATATTTTTTTTTATATTATATAAATAAATGAGGTATCTAAAATATTGATTGTTTTGCTGTAACGGTATATATAAAGGATACTTTAGGGTTGATTTTTTTTTTATTTTTATTATTTATTAACTTACCCTAAACATGATTTAACCTAATCTCTATATAGGCGTATCGTTAATTTCTTCAAAAACACAATGTCTATAGTTTCTTTCTCGCTAAAAATGAGGGTATAACGGAGACAAAAATATTTTTGGTTTTTTATCCTCAATGGACGTAATCTCGTCTGTTTTCATCTGAAATCTGAAATAGTGCGCCAAATGATAAATTTCTCCTTAAAAATACGAAAAAAGTCTTGAAAATGTATAATAATTACATAGTGTTATTAAATTTAATAATACTTTTAAAATACTACTTTTTTCGAAAATGATATAATTCTTTTTGGCAATGATATTTTTATTATTTTTAATGAATGAGGTATTTCATTCTTTTTAAAGCTGTTAGCAATTTTCTAAATTTCATTCTAAAGAATGATAACAAATCTCGTAGTAAAATTAAGCATAAAAAGGAAACCGCTTTTTTTTATTTCTATATCATAAACATAATATCTATAAGATCTGGGAATTTCAGGCGCTGTAGCCAAAATGCGGGTAATTCTATCGTCTACTTCTTGATGTTATGGCGGCCCGCGGCGGGAGGTCCGGCCGCAATTCTGGGGGACAGAGAACATAGGCGCCTTTGTCCCCCCCCCCAAACCCCCCTGGAACTCCATCCGCCGTCATCAGCTGGAGTCGTCCGGGCGTGAGGGCTAAATTAGCCGGAAATCAAAGCAGCACTCGAAATAGACCCGACTGTTTCATAACTCAAACTTTTACGACAACTCCTCTCGTAAGGCAATAACCATCATTGAAAATTATATGAATGATATAATTTTTACACTTAAAAATATATTTATAATGATTTATTATTAATGATGTATATAAAATTTGATATAATATTAATTTACATAACAGTAAATATGATTTTTATTACAGATGTGACTTATATATTATAAATAAATTATATGAAAAGCATTTCCAAAAAAAAAATTGGTTACGCTTGAGTAACGATCAGCTGAATCGTTCGCTTCTGGCGTACGTATATTATTATTATTATGAAAGGATCTCTTCCTGACCGACTATTATACAAAGACGATCAAGGCAAAGGCACAACAATAGCCCCAGGCTGGTGTGTGTGAGTCATGGCCCGGTAATTGGCAGATTGTTTGCTTGCCACGTGGCCAGCATGTACATTCTCTCCCGCATAGAATTACGTTGAAGTCTGCTGATGAATTGTACGCAGCATGCAGAGGGAGTATCATTGCAACTCTATGTACCGTCCTCTCCCTATATATTTAGTGAGCCACGCGCCAAGTAATAGCGCCGCGTGCCGCGTTCTGTTACCGCTTTAGGAAATTCACGCTTGCTTCCCGACAGAGGAAGCGTGAATCTTCTTTCCCCTATAATACTATAAACATTCTCCCTCGTAAAATTTTAGAATCTTTTTTTGAAATTCTATCATCTGTAAATGTTGAAGTACTGCGGCATAACTTCAGAGAGAGAGAAACTTTAATGTTAAATTAATTAAAGTTAAATATTTGTATATCTAAAAGTGTATGTATATTGGTTTTCAGTTCTCCGAGATGACTTTCGTGCAGAACCAAAAGATACTCGTGTGGCGCAGGGGGAGGCGGCGCTTCTAGAATGTGGCGCCCCCAAGGGACATCCGGAACCCACCGTCAGCTGGCGGAAAAACGACAGAACCATTGACCTCGAGGCCTCAAAGAGGTACGTCTCATCACATTTTTTACCCTTTAACTGAACCCCAGGTCTATATAGGGTATAATATTGCATGGTCACAAGTGATTTCATAATCCAATTTCATTCCTCCGGCTCCTCATGGACCTGACCTAGCATTGCTTAAAATTTTGGGGAGCCCTGTATACCAAACCGGGAGGACACTGTCGTGCAATCCATCCTAGCATTTCCCTAGTTGTGACTGAGGGAACCATGGAAATCTCAGTCAGAATGGTCAGCAATTTATGCAGGCAAGCTAGATGAACCTCGCGAATGCATGAGGTGGTGCTCTTAGCTATACCGCATATTAAATAATCCAGTGCTTCCTGGGATGATTTGATTTAAATTTCAGTCTGACGGGATTATTAATTTTTGTATTTCTGTATAGGTTACGAGTCGTGGATGGAGGAAATTTATTGATCTCAGATGCAAGACAAAGCGACGAGGGAAAATATCAATGTTTTGCACATAATGTTGTTGGAATTAGAGAATCGAACCTCGC
The DNA here is from genome assembly GCA_949825025.1 of Siphlonurus alternatus. Classification (NCBI taxonomy): domain Eukaryota; kingdom Metazoa; phylum Arthropoda; class Insecta; order Ephemeroptera; family Siphlonuridae; genus Siphlonurus; species Siphlonurus alternatus. Next base: position 39,031,638 of record OX463779.1, read on the forward strand.
TACCCTCACTGTTCATGGTAAGTGTCTTTATATTATATGTTTGGCAATTATAATGCATTAACTTTGATATTAATTAAGTCAGTTGAGATCTCAGAACCGACTAGGGCGTTATATTATGTAAACTAAACCGTGAAATGGAGTTTTTTCTAACTAAAATTAATATAAAATAACATGATCTTGATTAATATAATATATCCTCAAACTATAAAAACGACGCATCAGTTATTTTTTATTTCATTTCTTTGGGTGGGTTCTCCGAATTTTTCAAATTCAATTCCCACAGATTTTTTAATGCAACTACATTTTTAGCACCTAATTTCAATCGTTAACATCTGGTCCTCACTTTACAGTGAAACCATTCTTCGCGAAAGAACCGAAGGACGTGACGGCGCTTGCTGGTGAGAGCGCGGAGTTTGGGTGCCGAGTTGGAGGAGATCCCACGCCCACCATTCTGTGGAGCCGCGCGGACGGTCGCATGCCTCATGGTCGAGCTCACATCCTGGACGACCGCTCGTTGCGTATCGAAGAGCTGGAGGCTGGAGACGAGGGACTGTACATCTGTCACGCTGAGAACGTGGTGGGGTCACTCACAGCGCAGGCGCAGCTCACTGTGCATTGTAAGTCACGAACGTCCGTACGAAAAGACGACCGTACTAAAATTAATTTTTTTTTTTTTGTAGCACCACCTGATTTCGTTCAGAGACCTGAGGATCGAAAAGTTGGTGTCAATGGAGTTGCATCTTTCCCGTGTTCAGCCCAGGGTAGACCACCGCCTTCTGTGTTCTGGAGCAAGGAGGGGAGTAGCCAGGTAATTAAATTAATATTCATTAATGAAACTCGGAAACCATGGTTCAAATTCATTTTTGCATTCAAATAATTTAATATTTAATTTTGCTAGATCTTACATCTTGCAGAAGGACTTGTTATAATATAGTCATGTCATGAGAACTATGTAAATTCGGGACCATTTATCTTTGATCTGATATCACGCGACCCTCCCATTAGAATTGTACTGGGAGGACAAAGGGTATGGTTCGTGACGCCAAACCAAAGATAAATGGTCCCGACTTTATAGTTTAATTATAATGAGTGTATGTTTGACTAAGGGAACTGTGAAAACCTCATGATGTAGAAATTTAGCTTTAATTATAAATTTTTTCCATTAAATTTTTGTGTATAAAAAGTTAAAAACAGAGAAGGATGTTTTATTAACTATGTTTTCTCGACAGGTCCTTATGTTCCCTGGCCATGACTACGGTCGTCTGCACGTGACCTCTGCCGGTGAGCTAGTGGTGCGTGGTTCTCGGAGACAGGACGCTGGCTTCTACGTTTGCTCGGCGCTCAGCGTGGCCGGCTCGAGCATCGCCAAGGCCTTCCTGGAAGTGACCTCGATGGCCGACCTTCCCCCGCCGCTCATCCAGATCGGACCCTCCAACCAGACCTTGCCCAGGAAGTCTGTGGCCACCCTTCCATGCTCGGCTACCGGCGACCCTGCTCCAACCATCAGGTGGACCAGGGAGGGTGGTAGCATTGAGAAGGGAGGACGATTTGCCATCGTGGATGGGGGAACTCTCAAGATAGATGGTGAGAATTTCTTCAGTGTTAAAATTAATTTATCATCATTTAATTTCTTACTTATCACTGCTTATTGAAATTATTGCAAGGAAAATTAAATTTTACAGACAATTTTGAATTCTCTCAATTTTAATAATAGGGAAAATTAATTATTTTTGACCCAATATAAATGCTGCAACACACCACACTCACACCCTTTTTATTTCACAGACCTTCAGCCTGCAGACACCGGTCTCTACACTTGCACCGCCTCGTCTGAGAGTGGAGAGACTTCGTGGTCCGCCTCCCTCACTGTGGAGGCCCCTGGCTATGCTCAACTCCACCGCTCCCCCGAGCCGTCCACCCTTCCATCTGCCCCCAGTCGTCCGGTAGTGACCAATGTGTCCGAGACCAGTGCTACCCTGACCTGGCAGGCAGGGTCTCCTGGAGCTTCCAGCCTGGTGGGCTTCACCGTGGAACACTTCAGTCCGGAGCTGCAGAGCGGCTGGGTGGCATCCGCACACAGGGTGTCCGGTCCCAGCCTGACGGTCAGCCAACTCAAGCCCAACACGAGCTACGTGTTCGTGGTGAGGGCGGAGAACTCCAACGGTCTGTCTCCTCCGAGCCAGATCTCCGAGAGAGCTCACACGTTGGCCAGGAGGGTCGGAGCGAGGGAGCTTGACCTGGGGGAGGCGAGGGCAAGACTGGCGGCCAAGGTCGTTGAACTGAAGGATGCTCAGGCGGCGAGCTCAACGTCTGTCCGTCTTGTCTGGGAGGTATGTTACTTCTTCAATTATTACATTTATCAGACTTGAAAAAAAAAAAAAAATAATAAATAAATAAATAGTGGGGGTTTCTTTTGTGTACTCCATCAAAATTTAGCATTGCATATCATTTTATATTTTACAGTATTGCAATGTTATGCAGTATTTTCAAAGAAAATGTACAATGAATAAAACGTATTAAGCTTGAAAGCTAAAATATGGTAAAAAAATTCTGACATGTACCCTGCAGCAGTAAATTAGCACAGTGTCTTATAATCTTTACTAGTAATGTAATAGATCTATTTAAAAGGAATTTTTTGGAGCTCCCTTCTCCAGCTCTCTACAAGTTCAATTTTTAACAATTTTCCTGCCCTCAGATCCTGACGGCCCAGCAGTACGTCGAGGGACTCTACGTGAGGTTCCGTGACGTGTCTGGAGGTGCCCAGCAGTACGCCATGGTGACGGTGCTCAACTCAGGAGCCACGAGCTACGTGGTGCGCCAGCTGCGGGAGTTCACCAAGTATGAGTTCTTCCTGGTGCCGTTCTACAAGACTGTCGAGGGTCAGCCCTCTAACTCACGCACGGTCCAAACCAGCGAGGATGGTGAGTGTCCTCTCTCACTGAACGTATACTGCAGTTACTGTGACTTAAAGTTTTAACCTTTATGAAAGTCTTTTAATATGTATTAGTAGTTTAATGATATATATCATAGCTATTTTGGTACTTTTTTTTTGTAGCTGTTGTTCCCTCCCCCTATGAAACACATTTATTATTTGAAATTCAAAGCTATTTATTATAATATTATTAGATTTTTTTTTTCTTCCAGATTTCTGATAGCAATTATTTTTCAAAATATTTTGTGAATTTTAAGTCCACTTTGTGGATGTGCATAGAGAGGCTACAGACCTTCATCTAATTACCCAATCTAATGTAATTATATATAATCAAATTACCCAGGCAGTCATAAAACATAAAGATATAATGAATTACGTTTCTGTTACAGTTCCTTCAGCAGCCCCAGAAAATGTTCAGGTTGGGATGATCAATGCAACGTCTGCGTTCGTCCGCTGGTCCCCCCCACCTCCCCAGCACCACAATGGAGTTCTGCTGGGATACAAAGTAAGTCACTGGTGTTTAACTTCAACTTTTAGGGGGAACCATTTCATGAAATTGCTGGGATTTATATAATCGAGTGACTTTACTCTATTAAATAATTATTATTGTCCTTTAATGAATATTTTTTTGTATTATATATATATATATATATATATATATATATATATATATATATATATATATATATATATATATATATATATATATATATATATATATATATATATATATATATATATATTTTTAGCTTTTTAACTGAACCCTAGTATAGGGTACTGGCCACATTTAAGTGACTGAATTGAATTTAACCTCCCGGCTCTTCGTAGCCTGAAGTTTTGATAAAATGTGATAATTCATTGTCTCCTATTTCAAGTTGTAAGCTAGCTAATACAATTTTAACCATGTGTAACAATGCCTCTCTTAATCTATTCCTATTATAATAAAATTGAAATAATTATTTTATTCCTTTAATTTTGAATCAAACAAGTAAAATAAAATTACAAGTTTTAGTTATGACACTATGTTATTATGGACTTTAAGCTATTACATCCTAAGGTCTTTACCATGATTATGAATATAGGTCCTCTCTGTAGCCATTCTATCTTTCCACTTCCGTCTCTCATTGACACACCCCTCTCTGTTCCACAGATCCAGGTTCGCAGCGCCAACAGCACCAAAGTGCTCGCCCAGATGAATCTCAACGCCACCACTCTGACGGTTCGGCTCAACAACTTGACGTCCGGCCAGGCGTACTCTGCTCGGGTCGTGGCTTACAGCAGAGCCGGCCTGGGACCGTTCTCCGCCCCAGCCACCCTTCACATGGACCCCTCGTCCCTGCTGCTGTCAGACTCTAACCTGAACCAGGCACCAGGGGACGGTCCGGTGAACCCATTCTTCCAGGAGAACTGGCACGTGTTCTTCGGAGTGTTGGTAGCACTGGTGCTCGTTGTGGTGGGAGCCATTCTGTACTACATCAAGAGACACCATTCCAATAAGAAGCAGCTGGGCCACCACAATGGTGAGTTGACGAAGGGCTTAAATATTGTATTTTATGGCTTTTAATTTTAATTTATTTTTATTATTTTGTTCTTTTTTTTAGTTTTCAAGCAACCTATTTAAAATATAAATTATATTACTTACAAATCTACTTTAAATTTTATCAAGAAAAAGAATTAAAATATACACTAATATAGTATCACTTTATCAATATTGTTTAATAAATGCTGGCAATTTTTGTATAACATATATATTACGTAACATCTAATTTAAAAAAATCATATTCAGATGTGGGTGCAAAAAGTTGTAGGTTTCCACTATTATAATTACAATATTTGTTTTTTTGTACTATATATTACTTTAATTTTAAGGAAAATCATAGAAAATACTACAGGATAACAATTTGTTTTTCTGCTCTGCAATGTAAACATTGTAAACCTCAAATCTTACCAATCTCAACATGTCTTAATACATAAAGTTTTAACACTATGACTGTGAATACGAGACATGTTGACGTGCTGTGTCCACAGTTCCAGTGGTGAAGGCGATGGAGCTGGCACCGCTGGACCTCAACTCGACGAAGCAGACCTCGCTGTGGATCGACCGTGGCTGGCGGCCCGAGGAGAAGGACATGCTCAACGGTCAGGGTCTACTGGGCACCTCCGTCACCGGCTCAGACTACGCCGAGGTCGACCCCAGGGGACTGTCAACCTTCGGGCGCAGGGAGCCTCCACAACCACCCGCACCCTACGCCACAACCACCCTCATCGGGTCTAACCGCAGAGACAACTCTCTGGTATGTGGAACTTTTCTATTCATTAGTTTTAAACTTAAGTTGTTCTTGAGTTTTTTAAGAGAAAGGAATTATTTTTTAAATAAATCTTTGTAATAAAAATTAAAAAAAAAAACTAAACTAAACTGCTATGTAAGCTAGGCTACAAGTACTGTTTATATGTACTTTTATTTCATCCTACTTGATTTTATATAAAATTGTAATAAATTATATTTAGTCACTATATAATCACAGGTTCATTACATTACTTCAGTTGTTTTTAAATTTCTTAATAATGTTTTTTTAATGGATAAATCACAATTAAACAAAAATTTCAATTATGCATTTGCAATTGTTTATTACAATGAAATGCATGAAATTTGAAACCTGACTTAATTGCCAATCTCCGCAGGATGGCAACATGTTCTCCGCCCTGGCTGCCTCGTCAGCCAGCGAGGCCAAGACTTCGAGCTCCAATGACTCCTGCTCTCGTCCGGACAACTGCAGCATGGGCTCCGAGCCTCAAGGCAGTCTCTACATAGGTGAGTTTTGGTGCCTTCATTCACAGTAGTGTGTGCCGATATTGGGGTTGCAGTATCTGAAGTGTCGTTACGGTACTTCTTATGATCATGCTCTCATATTTTAGCCAAACATTTTACTCCTCTTTACATAAGATTTTTTTCTGTCAGCCTCTCTAAACATAATACATGTTATAAAACTTATCAGACGAAGTAGTTGTATTTTACATTGCTGCAGTACATCGTCATTAAATGGTAAAATTCAACTAGTTTACAATACATATTGTATTTGGTTAAATATTTAAAATTCTATTATTAAATTTAATTTCTGACCCTCTTAATTTTCAATAACCCAGTGGTTGCTGTATTTTTAAGCAGCATTCTGTTAAATTGCATATAAATATCTCATTCACAAGATTGAATGCTTCAATATAACCAACAGCAAATATCTAACATCAGCAAGATAGATTTTTTCATAGCTTAAAATAATACATGAATCATAACACTGTGAACAATGTTGAAAAACAAGTTCCACCATTGGTAACCATGACCATAATTAATTATTCCTTCACACTCTGCTAAATTATATTTTATTTAAATTGACAAAAGGTCAATATTGGAAGACATCCCCAGTCAATGGTTTTAAAGTTGTGCGAGCCAGCTCTAACCGTGTGCTTTTTCAGAGGAGGGAGGCCTGCCGATGCAGCGGCGCCACCACAAGCCACACAGTCTCCGTAGCAAGATGTCCCTGCCACCCTCGGGCCCTCCCCCCGGGGCAGGACCCAGCTGGGCAGACTTCCTACCCCCACCACCTCAGGAACAACCCCCACCCCTCGGCATGAGCGAGAATGGACACTCCCGACCAGACACCCCTGCAAGTGCAAGACTGCTCCAACAGGTAATTAAACGATTAAGTGGTGTTTTCAGGGGATTGTTTTGAATACAGCAGTATTAAACAATTATTTGACTTCTATTAATTAATCACCATGAGTAAAAAAAAAAAAAAAAATCTGTTCATATGTTCATAAGATGAAAACAGTAAAATTAAGATAAATTTGATTACTGCTGATGAAAGTTAATGTAGACAGTTAATTTTTTTGCTAGGACATTGTAGTAATTTTAGGTTTATTACAAAATACAAACTATGTATCTTTAACACAATAAACAATATTATTATTATTGTTATAAAGTCCCTAATTATTGACTCAAAAACTGTCAGAGACTTTCAAGTCTTTTGGCCAGAAATTTTACCAATAATTACTTGAAACATGTTTCCAGAGAAAGCACTGTCTATAGCATATGTTAAGAACTTACTGTATATCTAAAAACATGGATACAGTACTTATACATTTTATCAAATTTCTGGCTGTAAAATGCTCTGCTATTGACTTTTTCAATCCTTGGCTGATCTCCTTTCTCTGTGCAGTGTCCCATGAAGGGGGCCAGTCCGCTGCCCAACAAGCGAGCGCTGCCGTTGGCCTGGCAAGGCCACGGGGAAGCTCGTCTTCCGCTCCTCTCCGCCCCCACACAGCCTCCGCCCGGCGTACCCTACGAGGAGGTGGGGCGTGGCTTGATGGACCGCGGCATCCAGTCCTCCCTGCCAAGCCTGGCCGGGGACCCACGACTCATGCACAATGGACACAACGGACAGCCACACATGGGAGACCTTGGTGAGTAATGTGTGTTGTCATCTCTTCGATAATGTTCTAAGGTATGACTGGCTGAGGCCAGATTACCTTTACTCTGATTCGCTGAAGCTAGAGTATTTATATATATTATTCTGAGTTGTTAATAAATAACCCAAAAAGGAATTTAATTTTTTAGTATGTGACTGAAGTTTCCAATTTACATAAAAATTGTGTGTTTGAAGATATCAAATTTATGCTCCATCATGTCTGCAGCAACCAGAATTAAAGTTCGAATCCCCATTTGTTATTGTTTAAATTTTATCTAGAAAAAAGGTGTTGAGTTGAGGCCAGGCTAAATTTCCTATCAAACATAAGTGCCGCCAGCCAATGAAATAGTTTAAAATCAAGCAACGTTGCCAAATAGTGCAGCACTTTTAACATTGTTTGGCTCCAGGTGTGCCACCAAAATGGCAACGTTGCTCCTTTTTTATTGACTCGTGCATCGTTTGATGGAAGGTTTAGCTTGGCCTCCAGAGTACTGCACACTCTTGCTATAATTATTTTCTTCTTCTCCGTGCTGTGCTCTGTAAGAGGTTTTAAGGGGAGTCAACCCTAAAACCCCCTCCTAATTTGACCCTAGATTACAACAAGTATAAGAGATTAAGGATATTCTAATTTGTTAAACATATATCTTTATATGATATTTGAATGACTGAAAATAATTGCTGGATTACTATACTTTAAATATTTCACCACAATAATATTGAAAGTTATTTAGATCATTTCAACGACACTATTCAAGTAGACAAATTTCATCATGTGTGATTTGCATGGGAAATTTGTTTCAAATAACTTACACTATAAAATATCAAAAGTGCAGTAAAGCAATAAAAATGCATCCTGCATAACACCATCCACATTCATCCTTCATTGTGACATATTTTTTATTTTATTCCAAACAGCCTCATGGCTGTGTCCTATTTAACTAACTAACGGCCCTCATGTCTGCAAATCATAGCTTTGTCCCATTTAACTAACTAACGACCCTCATGTCTGCAGATCATAGTTGTGTCCCATTTAATTAACTAACGGCCCTCAATGTTTGCAGACTACTCCGAGGCTGAGTACAGTGTCGCGGGGGAGCCTGGTGGAGGCTACAGCAGCGCCCCCACCAGTGAAGAGGAGGACCGCATGGGCGGAGGGCCTCCCAACTGCTGCTCTTGCAGTGACGCCGAGGATCCCGCGATGTACGCCGAGCAGGCCATGTCCCAGGTGAGAGTGTGACCAGATTACATCAGAGTGAAAGGTGCCCCTTTGATATTTGCTGTGTATTCACAGTTACAGAAAAAATAATTTGAAGCTGTCAAAAGTCCCTGTTTTGACTTTTATTTACCAACAATTTCTAGCAAATACAGAAGAAAAAATAAAGATTAGTTTGTATTTAATACCCAGCACTGTGCTAGCTATGTCACTGTTTTTAAAATGATAATCATTTTCAAAACTTAAATTAATTTTCAAAAGCTATATATATATATATATATATAGTTCAACTGACTCCTCTAAGTAGAGATGAGGGTAAAACATGAATATCCAGCCCCTTGAGATTCCTCGTGATAACAAAGGAGATGGTCCTCCTGACAGTGGGGCCACCACCGCCGCGCTCACACTCCGTGCTGTCTGCAGGGCTGCCACCACGCAGGACGCAAGCAGCAGCGACGAGCGGCCAGGCAGCAAGCCAGGCCAAGCTCTCCGTACAGCTCTGACTCAAACTACAGTAGCGGACGACTGAGGAGAGACAGGCCTCGGAGAAAACAGCCGCAGACCTGCAACTCCCTAGACCGACCACCAGGAACAGGTACGCTAGGTTCCCTTGCTTAATTTGGAAAATTACATACTAATTGTATTACAGTTACAAAAAATATGAGTTGATATGAAAGTTTAACAGTAAAAATTATCACAATGAAGGCAGGTAAAGGTACGTTACTATTCATACAAGCTGTACATTTCATTATTATTTTTTTTATTTCAATTTGAATGTTAAGATGCAAAACAAAAAATGTTTTAATTAAATAAAAATTAAATTCATGTAAAAAAAAAATTGCATTATATGAATTTTATTTCTTTTTCATTTTATATGAAATGTGAAAATTTAAATAATTGAATAATATGCTGTATACCTATGTTTTGTATTTGCCTTGCCATGCTTGATATTTATATTATATGACAGTAAAAAATAAAAATATGTTGCCGTAACGTATTTTAAATAAATTCTGTTCTGTAACCAACCTCTGTTTATGTTTCAGAAGACGTCAGTCGCTTCTGGCCTGGCCACAATGGTTCTCCGCTCACCAGCCCTGGGGGACCCCCGTCGCCCCGCAAGCCTCCCCTTCCCCCCCTGCCTCAGTAACTATCGCCACCGCCGCTTTAATGCTCAACTACTTTTTTTTTTTAAAATAATTAATAAAAGGTTTATTACCGTTTGACAAATATGTGATGTGGCAGCATTATGTTGCCAGCTCTAGTTATAGTTTGCCATTGTATAAATGCAACAGCTGTGTATAGTCCTAGATTTGTAAATGTTATTACAGTAAGAAAAGATGGGGCTTGTATTCCCTCTCTTCTCTTATCCCTACCTGACTGAGTGTGACCATCCATGTCTGTACATTTAAAAAACACAAGGAGATGAAAATACAAACGTAATACTAATAAAAAATAATTAATACCAATTTATCTTGTTGAATTATTTGTTTACCTTTATTATTATATATTCGTCCCTCGTCCGGAACGGTCCGGAATAATGAGCTATCTGCCTACCATGCATGATCTTGTTGTGATATTGAGCTATCTGCTATTTCAGGTGAGCGCAATTATGAGCTTTATTTTATACCGATTTACAGCTCATAATTGCGCTCACTTTAAAAAGCAGACAGCTCATTATTGCAACGAGATCATGGTAAGCAGATAGCTCAATTATTTCGGACAATAGATGATATTATATATTATAATATAAATATTATATGTATAATTCATAAATAAACCATAATCAGTGAAATTTCCAGGTATTCAGCATATTAAATAAGCATTTTTTTAAATGGGGACTTTTGTGACATTTATTCAAATCAGTGCCTTTTCCACTCCCATCAGAGAAATTAATTGCTAAAAAACTACACCGAATTTGTTGTTTTTTAAAAACAGCAATCTAATAATTATTTTATCCCTTATTTTATGCACTAAAATTATTTTCCAACTCACAGGTGTGTATAATATACTCTATAATTTAATACTTGTAAAAATATATTATGTACATAACATAAATATATGGAGCACATTTGTAGGTTTTTGGTTTTAGAATTAAGTCAATTATTATTTGCAAAATGAATCAACATTATTATATTATATCTGTATATCATATAATAATACTGGTGATTCATTTTGCAAATAATAATATTTATATATCATCGAATCAATTTTCCACAAACATATTAAGCATTTTCAAACGTAAAAAATTAATGTAATTAATTATTAATATTTATAATTAATAAAATAATTTAACAAAATCAAAATATTTGAAAAGAAAAATAATGGAACAGCTAGGTATACTGTATAAATATAATTTAACTAAAGCCAATTTTATATAGTACTATTATATAAATGTATATTATAATGTCTCCAAAAAAGCCCGAAAAAATACTTAAAATGTGCCCATCGCGATTTGGACAAAGTCCGGCCCCAAAACTAACATAATATATATTGATCTTTGTTTATTATATAAATGTACTAATGTAGTGATTTCTACAAATGATCAAATAAAAAAATGCAAGCCTGCACGGCCCCATAATATATATTATAGTATAATTCAAAGCGTACTTGATGGGTATATCTAATCGTGTCATATCGAAAAATCTCCTGGGTTAAAATCGAGTACGTTTTAGTGTTTTGTTTTTTTGACATAACATGGGATTGGCGCCACTATACTAGGCGGATCCATGGACAAGGACGCTAGAGGTACCACTGGTATGTACCAGTGGTACCTCTTCCTCTAGAGGTACCAGTGGCGCCACAATGTCATATATTGCGTTATCACTTCTGTATACGTTGGTCAAAAAAGTGAACTAAAGCGCTATATATATAGGGCCTAACTTTGCCATGTAACGACACGCTTTAAACCAATTTAATACGTTTTGGTATAATTTATATGAGTAGTTTTAGTCAAGAGGGGGGGCTGCGTGCATGAATAAAATTATAACACGACCTTTTATCGACATGAGAGGCTGACAATTTTAAAAATTGAATGTCACTTTCTTAATATAAAATACGCACTGTGAGCTACACCAAATATTTTGTTGTAGTTATTGGTATGCATTATAAAATACACGCAAATTGTATAATAATTTGCATGTTTAAAACAAAAATTAAAAATCGATACAATAATAAATTTCATGGCTTATATAAACCTAAATAAAAATGTGACAACTGCAGTGCAGGTCTCTGTAAAAATGTTGAACAATGACTGCAATTTATTCGTCAAATTTCTGGCCATTATAGTTGAGACAAAATGCTGCCGACAGCATGCCGACACAGCTGCAAGTCGCGGAAGTCGTCAAGAAAACAACTTTAAAATTAGTGCGCCTTTTGTGTTTTGAAAACAGATCCCGACATCTAGCGGCAAAATTTAGAAACTGTTAGGATGGAATACTGGAAAGTGCTGTCATCTCTAGCCAGCAGCAGTAGATTGAAAATTGCTCTGTACGAATTAACGCGCCAAGAGAACACGTGTTTTTTTTTTTAATTTTGCTGTGTGAGTTTTAAGGATTTTGTAGGACTTTTCAATGCAAAAAATGGACAATATAATAGCAAATTGGTGTTCAAAGTTCAAATAAATTATTTTATTGTGAAATTTAGGGTTTATTTATGTTTATTTTGCAAGTATATGTGTTTTTAATGTGCGACACTGATAGAGCCGGCTTAAATTATATATGCGCATGATATTAATTAAGGGCCCCGGCCGGCCTGCTGCCCTGCTGTGCTTCTATCTTCGAACTAAAGTGATTTCAAGCTAGTGTTTAGTGCAATAAGAAGCTTAAGGTAAGTCCACATCATGTGCAGTGCATGGACATCCCGGTTAAGTACAGAAATTTTATTATTTTTGGTGTGTGCGGAGAGCGCGATCGAAGCAAATCGTCGTGCGCGGCGGCCTTATATATATAATTTTCATTTCGTGAAGCTCGATATCCTCTTTCGATGTTTTAAGACCGTATTTTATATAAGCATATATTATGCTGAACGTAAAGTGTAGTAATAATTAACGCGCGTGTTTCATGTCATGTTGTCATGTATATATACTTATTGGGATTGCAAATTCATATATAGCTGCATGGATATATATTAGGCCTATTCGTAATCCCTGCTCGGTGTACTCTGAGCAAGTTTACGAACAAAAATCGTGACGTCATCTGCACTGCACTCTCTATATACTCTCTACCCCACCATCTGCGCTGGTGTAAGAAAACGGTGTAAAAGCTAGTGTACACCGAGCAGGGTTTACGAACAGGCCTATTGTGTTTTCTGTTTTCTCTGTGTCATGCATATATAATATCAATGTTTCATCTTCCTAAGTGATTTTTTACAATAAATTAATTTTTGATACGTGATGAGAGGTTTCTCATATTGGTGTAGAAAATTTCCTGCCAGCGAATCAGCGATCAGGAATCTGGCGTCGCAATTAATTAAGCAATGCCCACTGTGGGCCATGATACAAGACTGCAGTGGGCATTGAATTAAGCCATGCAACACGTTGCGCGCGTAAATTTTACGAAGATCGAGTCATTTCGTGCTCGATCGAATATTCATGACCATCACATATCACATGCAATTCATGCCTACATTTATTTATAATATGCTCGGTATATTATATATATATATATATATATATATATATACTCTTATGAGTGATAAGAGAAGGTAGTATCGAATGACCTTAATTTGATCAATCAACTTCACAGATACAATTACACATCGTTGCAAATAGGCAGTTTTTGTGGTCCCGTCAGTACTAGCAGTACTACTGTTATTTAAATACTCAATATATATATATATATATATATATATATATATATATATATATATATATATATATATATATATATCTCATTATCATTAAAAGTCAACAAACGTCAATTAGATTTATATATGGATTTATATAATTATTTATATATATATATATATATATATATATATATATATATATATATATATATATATATAAATAATTATATAAATCCATATATAAATCTAATTGACGTTTGTTGACTTTTAATGATAATGAGATATATATATATATATATATATATATATATATATATATATATATATATATATATATATATATATATATATATATATATATATATATATATATATATATATTGAGTATTTAAATAACAGTAGTACTGCTAGTACTGACGGGACCACAAAAACTGCCTATTTGCAACGATGTGTAATTGTATCTGTGAAGTTGATTGATCAAATTAAGGTCATTCGATACTACCTTCTCTTATCACTCATACCTTGATGCCAAACGTCTTTTATGACGTCACCCATGTATAAGGCCTGTATATATAGACACTTTTTGTGATCCCGTCGGTACATACAGTTCTGTATGTTCTGTCATGGACCATAATTATATTTTCTTATATATAGAATAACGATCATACATATATGCAAAAAAAGGACGGTCGCGATTCGCGATGCAACAATTTTTTATCATCTGTCAGATCTGTACAGTTTTTAATCCAAGTTCTGCAACTTAGAAAAAAAAAAAAAGTCAAGGCCGTGTCAAAACAAATTTTTCAATAGCATATAAATTGATTTATTATATAAAAGTTATTTATTAAAAAATCTCTCATACATCAATTTTTGTAGTGCATACACAAATATTTTATGAAAAAAATTAAATATAGACAATTAATTTTTTTTCTTACGTTAAGTACCGGTATTGATTACCGATAAAGTCTATCAATTAATTACAATCAAAATTAGTGTACTAGCTATTATGCACATTCGGCAACATTAAAAAAAAATACAGCATTTGGCAACATTATTTTTTATATACTCCTGGAATTACTCATAACTTCTAAAACATTGCACACAAAGGGCTTGAAATTAGTTTCTCATAAATCTTTCTGATTTGAAATATTAATACAAAGATAGCTTCAAATTCTGTATTTTTCCAGTGGATTAATCTAACATTTATTGAACTGTACTCCTAGGGTCGGCACGAACGTTACACCCCGGCTAAGATTGTGGATAATTTCATGCTGTTCATGCTGTTTATCGTAGTGAATTTGTACACTTTAGAGATTACACCTTGGGACAGCTTAAAATGAACCCCTACCTGATTTGCTATACAGTATACAGACAAGGAACGGTCAGATTTATAATTTTGTGAGAGGTACCTCTCGGAACAGCATGAACTTTAATCTTCCTTGGCACTACAGCTCCAAGAGATGTAGATTTTCAATTTTAGGGGAGGTAAGAAGAGCACTTGTTCTAGTCATTCTAAAAAGTTCAAGTTTACCACACCGTTATAGACTACATGGCAATGCCCACGAAGTCCACGAACAGAGCAGGGGTAAAGTTCGTGTTGCCCCGACTTGTATACAGAAGAGCATCCCAAAATAAGTTGAGGTTCACCACACATTCATAAACTGCATATGATAATGTCCATAAACAAGCAGGGGTTAACTGTCTAGCAGTGTACAGTAACAGTAAAAATTACTGGGACAACATATTTCGTCCCTCCTCCTAAATAATGAGCTATCTGCCTACCATAATCACGTGTGCAATAATGAGCTATTTCAGGTGAGCGCAATAATGAGTGTTATGTTATAGATATACATACCTTATTTACAAGTTTTAGTTTCACTCACCTGCAATAGCAGTTAGCTCATTATTGCACACCAGTTGCAGGCAGATATATAGCTCAATATTCCGGATAGGAACAATATGCTGCACCAATCTGTCCCACTCTTTCTGACTCACTCTGTATAAGACGCATTTCAAGTTTCCTACACTACTGAGCCTCACGCCCAGTCTACTTGCTGTGCGACAGGGGGCAAGGTCATCATGTAGGCGTCCAGTTCGTCTTCTTCTTCTTCCGCAGGATCTGTCGTCCTTTCAGGAGGCTCCGCTACATCCTTCGTCCTACCAGAATGTCCTGACCCTGGTGGCACGGTACATTCCTCTGTAAAGGCTGGCAGAGGAGAGTCGGGGGCCAGCTTAGGGGTCTCCGAGTCGAAGTAACTGTCCTCCGCATCGCGCTGTCGCACCTCCAGACTGTCGTACTCAGTGTTGCTGTCAACGGTGCTGCAGACAAAACACAAATTTATAACATTTATAAATTTCATTTTTGTATTCCTTATCATTTAGACCATTCTATTGCACTTCAATAGCGTCACATCTTCTTACTGTCTATGGTAAAGTAGCTGTTGTAAACATAAGCTAGTTTCTTTCATATTTTTAATTTATATATTTAGAATTGCCCTTATATAGCTTCAAATCATTCAATTTAGCATAGAATAACAAGTAACAAGTATGTGGATAAATTCGCCTCCCTTTCCCCTCTCTCCTACTGGGATGAAAACAAGATATTGATAGCCATAAAAACTTGTTGCATTTTTAAAAGTTAGTTAGAGCTATAAATAATGCACTTAACTGTAAGCAAAGATATAAACTACGTAGTTCACGATCGAGCAGTAGTTAGTTCTAAGCCCTGGTTGTATTACTTCTCACAGTGGCGTAGCCAGGATTTGTCCAAGGGGAGGTTCTTCAAGATTGAGAACAGCCCACTGGGGGGTTTGGGGGGCGTAGCTCCCCAATAGCCCGCCGCAGGCGCGATTTTTTTTAAGGACACGCCCCTTTTTTAGGGTAAAATTATGAAAAAATACTATTATAGAGAATGGCCTGATGCAATTTTTTTAACATTTTATATTTTTTGCACCCCATTTTTTTAATTTCTTTTCAGTACATGCACCAACGTAATAAATAAAGCTTTGAGTAAATAATTTTAATTAAATCAAGTAATTCATCTAAAACACTTTTATATTATTTTTATTAGTTTCATGATGCGCGATTTTTTTGAAAAAGGGATGTGGACTCTAATTTTTTTCGATGAAAAGTTGCAGCAAACTTCTTATATTTGTAAATCGTAAATTATGTAGTTACAATATTTTTGTCACTACTTTTTCTTATAATAAAATAGACAACATTAAATAAATTAAAAAAAAAATAAGATTTTTTTAATTTTAATAGACAATAATAAAATTAAAGATATGTACAATGGTACAGTATTATACATATATATATATTAGACAATAAAACTGGCAATTAATTGAAAGATGTAATATACCTATATAATTAACAAAAAAATAATAAAATATTATACATATAATTTTTAGTTTTATGCTGAACATCATGCGGGGAATGTTTTCAACATTTTTTATATTTTAAATTGTTGTCTATAAAAACATAAATAACTTAACGATGACGAAAAAAGCAAAAAAGCACATTGGAATTAAATAATAGAATTATAGCATATTTAAATAATAATAATATAATATACTGTAGACGGATTTTAAATAAATTAAATAAGATATATTAACGATGAGTTTCGGGCATATAATTTTTTTTTTTTTTTTAAAGAAAATTTTACATAAAATTTTATCTAAATCGTATCCTTCGAGTACCATTTTTTGTTATTTTTCCCTTAAAATTTACTAAGGTTCAGCTCTCAAGGGGGGGGGGGTTATAACACCCCCCCCCCTTGTCTAAGCCCCTGACTTCTCAACTAATGATTTTAGTGCATTCTGGTGTTGCTGCAGAAAAATATCACAAAATAAAATAAATAAGTATATCGTCCCTCGTCCGCAATAATGAGCTATCTGCTCCACGATCTCGTTGCAATAATGAGCTGTCTGCTATTTCAGATGAACGCAATATTGAGCTATAAATCGGTATAAAATAAGGCTCAAAATTGCGCTCACCTGAAAGACCAGACAGCTCATTATTGCAACGACATCGTGGAGCAGATAGCTCATTATTGCGGAAGAGGGACAATATAAAATTAAGAGAAAATTACGGTATTATTTTTTTAATTTTTCATTTACTACAGTAGGAGAGGAGTTTATTTAAGTTTTCACGTCTCGTAGGATTTTAAAATACAGTAAATACTGTATACAGTACAGATCCAAGAGATTCAATACAAGCAACTTTTTATATTTCAAATTAAGGAATTTAAGCATTGTAAATCACATACTGTACTCCCATTTTCATGCAACTCTCATGCAACCTTATCTGAATACTGTAATACTCAAAGTAATATGATGAGGAATGATGATGTACATAATTCAGTATCTGGAAAGGGTAAAGAATCAGGCCCATTAATGCAAAATGAGGAAGAAAATTACAAGGAAAAGTGAGACACTCAGAGTAAAGTCACAAGACTTGAATGCGACTCCAGATGGTGAAAACAGCATAAAATCAGCTGATTTAAAGCCTCTACGCAAATGGCATGGCTATCTTGAGGCTCAAAAACCTGTCCAGAGTTGTACAACAAGTTAGCGTGTACCGAGAGAGTTACCTGTAGTCGAAGTCTTGGTCGTGGCCCTGCAGGAAGTTGCGGTACATGTGGCTGACAAACTCGTGCCTGAGCAACGTGCGTTCCTGCTCCGGCGCCTCTTCCATCTCCTCCTCCTCGTCAACGCTCTCGTCATCATCACTCTCCTCCATGGCACCCTCCTCCAGCTCCTGTTGACGAACCCGTAGGCTGCGAGTCTCATCCCGGTCCATGTGCTCCAGCAGCAGTCCCAGCAACCTGGCAACATTGTCAGTCGTCAACATAAAATGTTATATCAACGGTTATAGGTACAGTTGGCATACAGTCTTCAACACAAAATATGTCACCACTGACAACCATCAATAAGTCTTTCTCCTCAGAATGTTTTTTAGATAAACTAAAGGAAAAAATATAAACAAGATAATAAAATTACTCTTATGTCCATACTAGTATGTAAGAATCATAACTATAAACTTTTCTTGTGATTCTCTAAAAAGCATCATGAGGCAACAATATATCATCTGTCAGTGATATTTGTAGCCAAAGGGAAAATCAGAAACAAAATTCTTGGACATACTATGGAGAAATGGCCAATGACTACCTCAGTTCATAGTTAACAAAAGAGGAGAACAGAAGGACTCTAAGAAGTCAAATGTCATATTAATTTAATATGTGAAAGACTAGCCCAACTCGGACTGGCCATAAGGTTGGGTCAGGGATCCCTGACTGGCCTCTCAGATTTTTAACATAGGAGCATAGGAAAAGTGGCCTCAGACCCCCTGAAAAGTGGCCCCTGCTGCCTATATGGCCCTGACTGGCCCCTAGCTTCCCAGTCCGAGCCTAAGCCCAACTCCACTCATTTAAAAATCATTTAATTTTTTTACTGATTTTTCAATCATTTAACAAGACAATTAATTTGTGTGAATGATGTAAAGTAGAAAAAATGTAAGTTTGAGTTTACTATTTAGTGGCAATGATGGTTAATAATTAACCATGAAATCAAAAGGTGTAGCAAGTAAGTAACTTCCATAAAATCTAATTCTTGAAAGTGGTAGATAGCTGACAATTTTTATCTATGTCTGTTAAAACTTCTTCATGGCACATGCAGTGCAACTGTATTGTATATGCATGCACTCAGTAATTATTAATTTACAGTACAGTATTACAAATCTTATTTTACATGTAGATTTGACCACCCAGTGATCGTCTTTTGCTTTATCCCATCCAGACATACAGCTAGACAGTCTCGAAGTAGGTGCCATAGAGAGTCTACAGGTAAATCAGGTAATCTAAGATCTGTTAGACTGTATGTTGAACTACTCTCTCATTACGTACAGGCAAAGCAGTATGATGTAAGGACTAAGGAGAGCTAGTGAAGTTATTAAATATTTTTCTGGGCATGCATTATTGGAACATCTTTTTACAATATTAAAGAGACATGGGACAATGGGACAATAAAATCATAAATGCATAAAATTTTTATGCAAGATATGTTAAGGCAAGAAATGAGTAAATTTCCGTTTTCGGACCATCCCCGAATTTATAAAAATTAAATAAATACAGACAGCCGCAGGGCAATTGCACAGGCAACATCGCACTGAGTATGGCTGGGCGGGAGGAGGGGGGAGTGAGTTCCATGGAAAATAGGCAGCTATGTTGCCTTTCGTGATTGCTGACGTCAGCAATCCACACTTTAGTTACTCGCTGGGCGTTTACCCTGAGGCACTCGCCACCGTGCGGCATGTATTCATACTCAGTTAGTGGGTAACTTTTAAATAAAAGATACTTATTTTTATGGTCCCCTGTCCCTTTAAAAGTCATCTAAACAAGTACATACTGCAAAGTTTTTAAACAACCAAACCAAAGTAAGGAGAGGAAGGGAGAAAGTTATATGTTCCGAATTGTTGCTTGTCAATGCAGAAGTTTTGATGGACCAAAAAAAAACAAAGTTTGCAGTCCCCTCTGATGTTTTACAACTTACGTCATGCTGTTCATATCCAGGGTATTAATTTCTCGTTGCTCTTCCTCTGACAAATATTGTCCAATGAGCTGCTCGTACAGAAGAGGGTTCCGACGCCTCATTTCAGTCTCACTGAAGTAGGAGCCTTCACTCACAAGCTTCTTCAGAGCAGCATAACGACGATTCTTAACCTCAACTCGTTTCGCTTCAGTGCTATGAAATTGTTGAAGTTGTTGGCAATATATTTCAACCTCATAAATGTCTTTCCTAAAATTTTCAAAATATTTTAAGTGTTCTCTTTTAATATAATTACCAAATCTTCCTAAAAACTGTCCAGGATTTGAGTCTAAAATCTTGTCTGCCATTTCTCTTTTCTGTGACCATGTCAAACCTGGTTCTCCAATCTGTTCATTTTTAAATCGAGCCTTACTGTGTGCTACATGATCTAATAATTCTTCTCTTAAAGGACTGTATTTTACACTGTCTTCACACTTTTCACTTGTATTTTCATCACTTTTTTCTACCTCTTCTTCTTTAATAACTGCTGTTGACATTTCTGCTGCCATGCCTGACTTTGTTTTGATCAGCTGTATTCGTTGAAGTTTCGCGCCAACACAAATTGGGGGGAGCAACGGGAGCAAAGAGTTTTAAAAAATCTCAATAGATGTCTTAGGTTGACATATTTTACTTTTTGTGAATTTATTGCACATAATTTTTAAATGTGTATAAGTGAATGACAACTCTCTTTTTGTATTCTATACAATTTTCTAAAAAAATTAACTGCTCTATTTTTAAGAACTTAAACTAAAGTATGAAAATGCCATTAGCAGTTTGCTTATTTTAGTCACAGTACTTAAACATTACATTATATAAACTATAAACATTTTAATTAATTTAAACGTGCATCATGCATGTATGCATACGTGAATGTGAGATCTCGACGTCGCGCGTACACGTATACATATATATATGATCATATGTCGTCGATCTCCTCCACATATCATAATATATATTACATCGTGTGATGCTTTATTCATGTAGACCATGTAGTGTATAATTATACTAGTATTTTTATATTATAAATATTATAATAAATAATATAAATATATTTTATACTGTTCACCTCGATTGCACGAACTTTTTATTAAACCGCCGGTCCGCGCGCGAGCCCCTGATCTATATGTTACTCTATGTATAATAATATATTAACTATAGCGCTATAATAGCTGTTTGTGAATGTTAAATTGTCAGCTATTTATAATTCAATTATCACAACCTATATATATATAATAATATTCGGAGTATATATGGATGATGGTGAAATCATAAATGACTACACTGTTATATATACAGTAAATTTTTTGGAATATTATATTTTATATGCTATATATATATATATATATATATTATATAGCTGCAATGCTTCATATATATACACATCACAGAATGAGTAGCTCTACTCTTTGGTATCCCAAAATATTAAATCTCCTTCAGTTTGTTGGAGCTAAAGCTCTTCTATTATATAAGCCGTAAGCCGGTATTACATACGATACAAATTTTTGCAAATAATTTTTACTTACAAGAAAACGTTAACTCCATTTGTTTGTATTGAGATGACATTTTCTTGTAAGGAAAATTTGTATCGTAAGTATCGTGTATTTGACGTTTAATACCGGCTTGTCCGGCTTTATATATATAATATACATGATATAGATAGCAATAAAATTAATGCAATAATTAAATTAGGCAGGATTATACATATGACGGGTTATAAATAATAATATATAATACTAGTATAGTTAAGGAGGCGTTTGTTAATTAAAAATAAAACTATAGCGTCACTGCAAAATAATGCTGTTATAAAATATATTTTTAAAAAGCTGCATGGCTATGCATATATATATATATATATCTACATGTAAATTTGCTTACTGGTAAGAGCTGCATGCAAATCTACCAATAAAGAACTGGAGATTTTTGCAATTTTGGAGAAAATCAATCCATTTTAATAGCAATGAGATTTTCAAGTTTCCCCATAAGCTGTCGTTTGTTAATTAACTATATATAAGATGACAACCCCCTTCAATTGAGCATATAATATTAAAAGTTATATAAAGTAATGAACTTTCCAGCTAACTTCCCGTGTATATTAAGAGAACTAAATTGAAAGCAAATTTTGAATTTATTTTCCAGAAAATTTTAAATTATTAAATATTATAAAATATAATATATTTTTTTAGATCTTGTGAAGCAAATATTATTTTAATAAATTAAAAAAAAAAAATATATATATTTTTTTTAAGTAATACAGCATAATTATATTATGCCATGTTATACAGTGTATTATATAATAATTTAATTTTAAATTTGTATCAAATTATGTCAGTATGTCAAAGTTATGTCCATTAAATTATTCAAAACAATTGAACATATTTCATTTACACATTTGAAAATTAGAAATTAGAAACAACAACAATTTTTTCCATCAGTTTCATTTTTATTTTATATAGATCAGTCAATCTGACGTTAAAATATCTACAACAAATTTAGATGCAAAATGAAGTATTGTCCTCAATTTTTTTATTGCAGAAATGGATAGAGGGTGATAAGTTATGCTACCCTGATTTTTTTCAAATTTTTTAGAGCCCGGGAACTATTTTTAAAAAATTATTGAAATTTCTTTTTGTGACGTCACGAGACGCCGCTCCTTAAGAAAAAGATAGGACTTGACGCCGCGTGACGTCACAAATAGGACTTTCAATAATTTTTTAAAAATACTTCCCGGGCTCTAAAAAATCGGAAAAAAATCAGGATAGCATAACTTTTCACCCTCTATCCATTTCTGCAATAAAAAAAATTGAGGACAATACTCCATTCACATTTATACCGATCAGAATTCATATACAATAGATCAGATAAGAATTATATAGGGATGATTGGGTAAACATTCAAAACAATAAAGTTTAATCTTGAAATTTTATCAAATAAATTGTGAAGAAACATAAAAAATCTTGCAATTATTGATTATTTTATTTCAAATCTAACATCTTTAACTTTTACTGTGATTATAATGTATCTGACGTGCTTATATTGTTGTACAATCGAAAATCAATAAATAATTATGAATTATGAATTATTATGAATTATGATACATGTCCTTAAAATATTAACAAAATCCTTAATCTATAAAATCAAACTATCAATCAATAAAATCATAACTTTTAAAAAAAAATAGCGTAGAATGGCTACAATAAACATGATGGGGAATTCTTTAAGATAAAATCAAATTATATTATTTGGCGTGACGTCATTTGTTGGTGTGAGGTGCATTCCTGGCCGGGGTGGATAGTAGAGGCTTTCATCGTGCCGGTTATACCACAGATTTGACGCGGAGGAATGTACGAAGGTCACCGTCATCTACCCCTGAGAGTCTGCAGCCCGCGCTACCAGCCACTCATGCAAAAGAACCATTAGACCAACAGAAGCTCTCAAATGTATATCAGTTTGGAGCACACTTCAATAAATATTACATGGAAATTAGATTAACATAGTTTTATTTTTAAATAATTTATTCAATGTTAGTTTTTTACCCTAATATTATATAATGAGCCATGGGACTGAGGTGTCATGCACTAAGAAACTGGCAATAATTATTTACCATTATTATATAGTTAATATATAAGCTCGTTTGCATAAATCCCCCGCAGCACCTGATATGCTCTATCTTGATTTTTCATTATAAAACCATTGCAGGGAGTTTAAGAATATATAATAATGAGCTCTCTTTTTCCTGCACTTTTGCTGAGAAGGAGCTCACAGAATCCAGTAACCCATACATACAAATATAAACTTTATCAAATATAAACTTTATCACACAGCTATAATATAAAATATAACCTGTATGGTATATGAAAATAAATGCTTGAAAATTAAATTGACAAAAAAAGTTAAATTATAATGGAAAGTTATGGCAATTTATAAATAGAGACCAATATCGCAGAGAGATTTCTGTGTCTTATGACAGTAAGTCTCTGAGAATATGGTCTCTGCAATTTACATACTCGTCCCTTTTTTTTTTTTTAAATATTTTACAATTACACTGCATTTAAAGAAATATATGCTTATGTTTTCTCGATACCTGATTTGATCGTAAATAAATGCCCCCTGTAAATGGATTCAAAACATTATATAGAGGGACAAATAAAATTCTTAAAAGTTTTATAAATATATTGAAGAGAGTAAATAATAAATTTTACTAGACTTCACAAATTAAGAATGTTATTACATTATACCTACAAGATTAAAAAAAGTTGTATACAGATATTATAATATAAAGGTGTAAAACATGGATTGAAGATGGGAAATTATCATCGTTAAGGTAATTTTTTATTGGTGAGTCTTTCTTTAGTATTATTATCATGTGAATATGTTGTTGTTGCATAGCTTTGGTGGAGAGAAGAAGACCTTTGGGCACATTACCATAAATATTTGCCTCCCTGCTGAGCGTATGAGAGAGAGAGAGAGAGAGAGAGAGAGAGAGAGAGAGAGAGAGAGAGAGAGAGAGAGAGAGATATTAAGCCGTGAAGACGACATAGCAAGGCAGGGGATCACATGAAAATATGCCGACACACTCTTTAATAAGACTTTAACTGCGGGTAGATAATAGGGGATACATACAAAAGTAAAGAGATAAATGTATTTATACGTAAGTGTGAATAAGATAAACTACTTTGCGGCTGCTTGATTTGCGTGTGGGGATTTGTAAAAAAAAAAAAAAAAAAATCTCTTTAAGACAAGTTTTGATAAAATACTAGCTCAGATAGAAACATTTTTAAAGTGACAAAATAAGCCATGTAATAAATGGAACGATTTAAAACATTATAAAGTATTATAGTTTTATATATATTTTGTACATAGGGATAATCTCTTAAACACATTGATATAATAATTTAAAATAACATATCACCTTCGTATTTTGTATGATAATATAATACGACTTATTATAATAACAAATCTTAAATTATCTGTACAAATGATAATAACGTGTTATTTTCTTTTAGTGCTAAAATATTTTGAATTGCATTAAAAAAAAACACTTGTATGTTTTTCTTTTTTTCCCCCATTGCATTCTATGTAATTTTAAAGCAAAATCTTAAACAATCATTTTTGAAACTCAGTGGGGGACATTCACAAAGCATTTTAACCCCAACTTTAGCCCCAAGTTTTATCCCTGGTACTAAACATGGTGCTAAACTAGGAGCTATATAGACATGGTTAGCCCCTGGTTTAGCACCATGTTTAGTACCAGGGATAAAACTTGGGGCTAAAGTTGGGGTTAAAGTTCTTTGAGAATGCCCCCCCCCCCCATTATTTATACTGTATTTTTCAATTTTTCAATATTTGAACTTTCTTGTTTTTTCCCTTAATACACTCTTTATATATTATACTGATTATTGTATTATAATATCATACTTGATCATGGAAAATAATATCATCTTGATCTATGCATGGAAATTACTTTTGAGAAAACAAATTAATGCAATTGTTTCACCTATAATATATTATAACATTTTATATAATTTTGACGGAATACTTCCCTTAAAAAAATCTGATTACACAACTCAGAAAGGAAAGTTATCCAATAACATGACAAATAGATCTGGTGATAAGATATATGTATATATATATATATATATATCGTGTTACATCATCAGGGTAATTAATTACCCTTTCGATAATGGTATAACCATTTTCTCATTTAAGGTGATATCATGTTGTAAATGTCCAAAGCTCTGTTTTGATGACCTTTAACTTTTTGGATATTTCTATTTATAGGATACACTGCTGGCCGGGTATTTCTGATCTTTCAACCATATATGATGATATGCTAATACCAAATGTATAACAATGATATTGTGAACTAACAAATCAGTTATAGATAATGTTCTTAATTTACTGTCTTGAGGTTTACACCTATAACAGAGAAAAGTTCATCTCTACTGAACTTTTCTCTGCCTATAATTATGTACACCTTGGAAGTACAAACTCTATACCCCTGAATGATTTGCTGGAAAAGATAAAGAGATGCTTAATTTGTTATTTTGGGGCGAAGATATAGTTTAGTAATACCAAATCTTTCTAGTTCACCACACTTCCATATAGATTACGTGACAGCGTCCATGACAAACAGAGCAGGGATAAAGTTTATGCTGTCTGCCATGAGGCGTACATCCTTACAATAATAGCTACAACATAAAGAAGAAGTATTCGCACGAGTGGACACTCCAATTTCTCGTAATCCCCATCTTTCACTCTATCCATCTCCCACACCACAGACTGACCACGAAGCGTGCTGGTTGTAGCCAGAAAATAGTTTTGTCATCGTAAATTAGATTACATACGACCCATATGTTCACTTATACATAGGAATATAATAGTCAAGAATTTAAGCTTGGAATTTTCACAACCCTTTTAATATATCATTTGTTCTTTGTTATTCTCACATTGCATATATACTGCAAGAGGGTATAACAAAATGGATTAAGTTTTCAGCTGTTGAAGATTAAAATTATTGAGTTGTCAAGTAATTATAAACCAAATTAGAAAATGTTTAAGTATATATCCATACAATACACTTGGTATGTGTAATAGTGTTAACAGTTTATTTTATTATATACATTAATTAAGTTGTATATTTATTTATATTTATAGAGAACGCGATTGAAATTAAACAAATGGTCTTTGCAAACATGTTTATACCTCACAACGTGCGGATTTTAATTTGGATTTGACGCACACACACCTGCTGGGTTCAATATTAGCAAGCATTCAAGCTAGTTAGTCTAAACACATGGCACTTATCCAATCATGTGAGCAGAAAATTTTAACACGATTTCTAGGTACCTCAATTTAGCATTGATGAGAAATATTACAAAATTTGATTAAAACTTTGGGCGCGATTCAATTTAAGCATATTTTTCACCTTTCCCACGAACAAGGGTTAGTGAATGAAAATCAAATATAGTGTGAAAAACCTGGTCATCTCAATTCTGAAAAACTCTGCATGGTGAATCACTCCAGTTTAGTCGAAAAATCATACATTAATATATAATGTATATGATATTTTATATATATAATAGAAAAGCGTATACAAAATAATTCAATTCTGGACTTGGACGATATGGTGAAAGTAAAATTTCTTTAATGCATTTTATAACAAACATTAATACACAGAAAACCGTTAAAAAATATCAAAGCTAATTAAACATAATTAATTTATTTTCAATTCTTGAAAATTGTGACACTGAAAAAAATTATGAAATTATGCATCCACGAAAGCATTTTACTTAAAATGCATGAATGAAATGTATAAATATAAATAAATAATTATTATTATTATACAAGATTTTTGTTATCAAAAAGAAGCATGCGGTTAGTCAATTTGTATAATTTGCATTTGCATTTATTTATTACACATAAAGAACCGTGAGGTATATACATAGTAGTGTTTACAATATTTTCATATTGATAATATCTGTAAAAAGAAACATAAAATTTAAAACATATCAGTTTTATATTATAATGTGTAATTGTAATTATAATTACACATTATAATATTATCAGCTCTCTGGTATTATCCAGTCAGTAAACAATACCTGAGAATATAAAACTTATTACATATTGGCATATTGCAGAAAATTGTATTTATTGAGAACAATATCATTCCAGTAATCTAAAAATAATTTCTTATTATATTATTGCATGGACTTGAACAATCGATACTTTTGAAACTTTTGTTAATTGAAAAATGTTTATGATTAAAACGATAAAATCGCATTAAAAAAAGGCTTTAAATTATGCAAAATTATATATAAATTTTTTTAAAAAAAAAAGAAAAAAAATGCATTCATAAATGCTCAAACTTGTATATTTATAAACTTTTGCTATCATACATTTGATAATACCTCCTAAATTGTCTTGCTATGAAATTTAATGCCATACTAAAAAAAAAAGAAGAAAAAAAAAATGCATTCATAAATGCTCAAACTTGTATATTTATAAACTTTTGCTATCATACATTTGATAATACCTCCTAAATTGTCTTGCTATGAAATTTAATGAGTTTCTCGTTCATACTAAAGCTGCCACAACCAAGCCAGTTTCAGCACGTAATAATATTATATTATTGGTTTATTTTAACGTCTCGTTTTATAGCCCTCTAAAACTCCCGCACTCGTCTCGATGAAAGAGTCTCGTGACGTCATATGCAAATGAGTCCCTACAAGCGAATGTCACTGCTGCTGCATTTGCATATACGTGAGGTGCGACAGCTGCTGCTCGTGTGGCTAAGTGGGAAGCTCACACGAGGACGCTCACACAGACGAGCTTATATCTTATATTAGAACAACTGTTTGTACAACATGCAGCATGCAGGATTTTTTTTTTTTTTTTTTTTTTTTTACAAGGATACACCCCTGAAGCCGGTATTACACGATACAATTTTTCTGATTATTGTATACGATTTTTCCTTACAAGAACACTTAATCTCCATTTGTTTGTATGGAGAGGAAATTTTCTTGCAAGGAAAAATTGTATACAATAATCAGAAAAATTGTATCGTGTAATATAGGCTTAAGAGCTTAGAGCTCGCGGCGGGGTACTGGGTAGGGATAAGGTAGGGAACGGATAGTGGCCACGGCCTGCATGTAGCTTACGCGTCCCAGCATTCGCTGAGGTGAGACTGAGGGAACCGTGGAAAACCTCAGTCAGGACGGACACCTCTACTTTTTCTCAATGGACCAAAGCAATGTCCAAAGCCTGGGGAACCACACACAAGTGCATCACTGCACTGGGTGAAAAGCGAGACGAATTTACCTCAGGGATTTAATGTTATGTGTACATGAATCAAGTTTCTAATAAAATTTGTCTTAATTGCAAGTGTTATATATTTTATATTATTAGTAAGTTATTATAAGTTATAGGAAAAATCATGCATGGAAAAAGAGCATGCATGTTATAGTTTGAAATTATATTATCATAAAATATAATATATATATATAATATGTATAGGTTATCAATTAATTTTATTAATAAATAATTTATCATATTTATTTATGATATACGGTCTGCATGGCATGCATGGCTTTTCATTTTTTTTTTTTTTTTTTAAAGTAAATAATAATCAATTAAACATCACAGTATTTTTTGTGTATAATATCATAATATATATAGTTGTTTGCTTTATTATTTATAATCATAGAAAAAAAAAACTAGATTATTTTTTCCTATATGTATTTATTATGAGTTTATGACACTATTGTGTAAAGGAATTAAAACACAAAATTGAAATTACTATTAATTATAATAAATATTACTAAAAAAAATATTATGCTGAATTATGCTCTCTCATTTTCTTTTTATCATATTTCATTTAACTACACGGTTATACAATCAAAAAGTACGCTTCTCTCAGCACACTATTTTTACTTTTATGCAGACGTGGATCCAGAAGAAAATTTCGGGGAGGGAAGGGGGGGGGGAATCTTGCCTCATAAGCCCAATGCTAATCAAAAAATTTGGAGAGAAGGAAATGCATATGTTGTTCATATTAAATTAAAAAAATTCGGGGATGTCACGGTCCCCCCAGCCACCCCCCTAGATCCGCGTCTGCTTTTATGCAAATTAAGTGAAATTTTAAACTGTATATAAGAGTGCAAATTAAATGAAATTTTAAACTGTATATAAAAGCTGTAGAGGCACAGTCCAATAATAAATAATAATCTCCATTTTCGTTCACTACTCGTTTTTTTTTTTTTTAAGGTGAAATACAAGCCTCTAGTTTTAACACTTGATACAACATACTTTTTTTTTTGAGCTCTGTCCGCTTCTGTGTTAAAGAATAACTTAAATAATATTTAACATGACTGGCTTTGCAATAATATTATTCTCCGCGAATGAAGAGTTCGTATATCATGATCCAGTGTACATAAAATAAGCCGGATACACACCTCTTTTTAACTGTCACTGAATTGTGCACTTCGGGGCAGCACGAACGTTACCTCTTAACGATTTTCTGGAGTATTCCAAAAGATGAAGATTTGCAATTTTGGGGAGGAAGTAAGAAGATCGTTCAGTCAAGCCGTCAAAAAATCGAATTATAGTTCACCATTACCTCCATGGATTCCATGCAAGACAAACATCTAACAAACAGCGGTAAAATTCACGATGTCCCGAGGTGTATTTATAAGCTGTAGCTGAAGGAGCTACGGGTAAGAATCGTCATCATATGTCTTTTGACATTGTGGTAATTCGATTACTGCCCTACTTAACTGTAACTAGAGAATACCATGGACATATTGAGTTTAATCGTGGAATTATCCACCGCAACAACAGCAGCACATATGGTCCACACAACAACTTTTTGTAACACTTATAAAGAAGGTATTAAAAAAATATTGTATTATATTTTTATAATCTTTGTATTTCATTACATTATAATATAAACATTATAAACATAATATATATAAAATTTAATACTCTAATATTTTTATATGGCTGCTGTTCATATATATAGATATTTTTGTATACAATATAAAGTTTCTTTGAATTAATTTTTCTATATATATATATAATAATTTGATAAATGTCACATCTAACTTATGCTATATATATTATAATCCTATATATGTATGCAAAGTTATATAAAATATGTGTGAAGCCATGACGTGATGTTTTTACTACCAATAAGAACAAAGGTAACAATTATTTTATTAAGCTGACAGGCTCATTTATAAGGTTGCTTAATTTGCAAGTGAAAATTAACTTATCATAAATTAACAATTGTATTTTTAATAAATTTATATAATGAATTTTTGTTTTAACTACATTTTTTTTCTTGCTAATTTGACGTAAAATTATTGTTTATTTGTGTTTTATTTGTTGTTTTCACGTTGTTTTGCTGTTGCTGCCTGCATGCAGAGCTGCCAACACGACGTTTCTTGAGCTTCCCCGTGTTTGTGTGAATCTCGATAAGAGCGGCGCTGGGCGATTGGCACAGCGGGCCAACACCGTCGAGCGTCGTCAGATTAATTTAAAGGGCTTCTCCACCACCGTGCCTCGATTTTAGTTTCTCAAGACTGTTGAAGACTGTGAAAATGTGTTGTAAAGTAGCTATATAGATTTTATATCAATTTTTATATATATATATATATATATATATATATATATATATATATATATATATATATATATAGCTATGTATGGGGTGCAGGATATTTATATACATTGTAGTTTTATAATTTTGTTAAAATAGTGTATGGGTTATACTATGGTATATAATTTTAGTTCGAATATTTTTATTTACTATATTTAATTTATAATGAGAGAAAATAAGGATGAATGCGCTCAAATTTGTTCTTAAATTAAGTTTCAATGATTTAATAAGTATGCATTTTCCAATAAAAATGCATTTCTCTTGCATTTAAATAACTGCATATTTATATTTATAGTGTATCACGGGGAAAATTCCCTATTTTCGTACATGCATTAATTACCGTATAGTTTTTAAAACATGAAAATTATTAAAAGAACTTTAAATTTAATCTATATGTACATAATCCCCCAATATTCCCCTAGTACAAAATATAGATCAGTTTAACAGAAATGACCCTCACCTTCCAAAAAATTTCAAATGTCCTCATTTTGACCTTATAACAATTTATAATAAACTGCCAACGGCAATAGACCACTTGCAAAACTATGTTTTAGCAAAACGTAAACAAACTCATTCACCCAGGTATTGTTGGTTGTTGATTATGTGTATTTTTTTTTACAATACATTGGACCTTATGGGAAATTCACGTTTTTCACATACAGATTTCAATACGTGACATACGTATGATTTTAAAAATAAATATATCACCGGAATCTGCAGTTCTTGGCCATTTATAATATTGAAAATTGCATTGGAAGATGGTTTCTTTATTTCAATATAGTAAATTTAGTATGACACCAAATCAGCCAATTGCATGGGGTAAGATACGTAACTAGGCAAACTCCAGTTTGTTGATTTTAACTGTTGCAATAATAAACAATCTGAAGCTTGCTTGGTTACGTATCTTACCCCATGCAATGGGCTGATTTGGTATCATACTAAATTTACTATATTGAAATAAAGAAACCGTCTTCCAATGCAATTTTCAATATTATAAATGGCCAAGAACTGCAGATTCCGGTGATATATTTATTTTTAAAATTATACGTATGTAATGCATTGAAATCTGTATGTGAAAATCGTAAATTTCCCATAAGGTCCAATGTATTGGAAAAAAAATACACATAATCAACAACTAAAGGTGGATTTTCATGGGCGGCAACGGCGACGCGGCGCGATTTTAACTTAAAAGCTGTGAAATCCTATGCGGCGGCGAATTCGCAGGTAATCGCGTTAATTACGATGCTCTTTTTCTTTTAATCGCCCAATATGGCCGCCAATGGATGTTAACAGCAAATGCGCATTAATTCGCGTCGCGCCGCGTGATAAAAACCGCCATCTGAATGCACCTTAACAATACCTGGGTGAATGAGTTTGTTCACGTTTTGCTAAAACATAGTTTTGCAAGTGGTCTATTAAAAATATTGATTGTAATAAAAAATTTGCGAAAGAACTAAAAAAGTTTTTATTAGCGCACCAGTTTTATTCAGTAAAAGAATATATCAATCTTAAGAATATAACATAGCGGATAAATGCCATGATGTATTATCTTGATTTATATATGTGTATGAATGTTATTTTAATGTTTGCTTTAATTGTTTTTAATATTTCTAAGTGCATATAATATTGTATCATGTTTAATTTTTAAGTTATATTTATAAGTTTTTTTTTGTCTCTATGTTGTATTATGTACAGCCACAAGAGAAATAAATAAATAAATAAATAAGTAAATAAATAAATAAATAAATAAATAAATAAATAAATAAATAAATAAATAAATAAATAAATAAATAAATAAATAAATAAATAACTAAATAAATAACAGAAAAAAAAATAAAAATTCTGTTAAATTAATAGTAAATTTTATGGTGAGAGAATAACATATATAACTTTTATAACCATTAAAATTTATATTTTTTCTTGAGGATGCGCACCACACGTTCCTCGTCTTGCCTGCGCAGTTTCTCAGCTTTTTTACGTTCCTCAGCTAGTTTGATCTCGCGCATGCGCTGTTCGTACACCTTCTTCTGCTGCGCACGCTGTTTCAGGTGACGCTGCTGCTCCAGGTCTGCAAAGCGCTGCTCGAGCTGCTGGTCGGCTTTCAGGGCTTGTCGCTGCTGACTAGCCCGCTGCTTTGAGCACCGTAGCCTCACCGTGGTGTCGTGTTCCATGTTGGCCTTGCTTCGGGTCTTAAGGGCGCCTTCAGCAGCCTTTGCCACGTTCCGCTCTCGCTGACGGGCCTGACACTCCGCCATCAGCTCCCGCTCTCGCTGGACGAAGAACGGTTGCTCGGGAGGCGTCAGGGCGATCCTGAGACCCAAGATGTAGGCCCGCACGCTCAGCCACTTCTTGAGCTCCCTCCTACGACGTTCTTCGGGAGAGATCTTGGGCTTACGTCGCTTGCCACCTTTGCCGCCTCGAGCACCACCACGTGGAGGAGCACGAGGAGGTCTTTGATCTTTGTCAGACGCAGGACGACCTTTAGAAGTTTCTTTACCTGAATTACTAGTAGACTTTTTGGAAGCAGTTTTTGTCAGTACTTGATCAGTCTTTTTTGCTGGTACATTTTTATCAGATTTGGTTTCTGTTGTTACTTTATTATCTTTAGTACCTCCAGTCTTTATCGGTTTACTTTTGCTGGCTTCATTTTTTGCAGCTACTTTTTCGTTTATCTTTGGTTCATTACTTGCAGACTTTTTTCCATCCGCCATGCTTCTGGATGACAACTTTCCAGAGGTGTCACTGCCGGCCTTTGAGACTGCCTGATGCCCTCCTTTCTTATTGCCTCGGTTCTCCATGGGGGCTGCGAAATTCGACATGAATTGATAAATCATCATTACTGATAACATAGAACAATCGAATATCATCAAAAGTACAATTGCAGATTTAATAAATATTTTTCATGGACTCCTTATGTCAATAACTTATTTCTTATTTCTATAGTCTATTAATTAATTAACCCCACTATTTAGACACTGGTAATTTCTAAAGCCATTGTCCTTAATTCGTACGGTATAACTAGCATTACTGTATCGTGCATGTATTATAATATATAATATAGAGAAATTAAAAACAAAATTTAGGTTGATCCTCGTATCTTGTAAATTAAAGAAATACACATGACGTTGAATTAATATTTTAATCGTATTTTATAACATTTTTTGACATGCATGAATATTAATTATTATATTACGTACAATAATTATGATTTTTTTATATAAAATATGATAGGTTATTAAAGTGGTAAGATTATTAAATTATTTTTTTTAAATATTCATATTAAAGCAAAAGGTATATTTAAAAAAATATAAATTCATGCAACAATTCCTCATACAGATTTTGAATCAAACTTACAATTTTTAGAAAAATCAGCAGCAATTTTCTTTTCTTTAAAAAAAATTTATCCACTGTATTAATAATATTTAATTTGTACTAATTAAAAAAAATCAATTATCTATGATTTATATCTTATAACTTTTGATGATAACGTATTAATGCGAAGTATGCATATTTTTAAATTCCAACAATTAAAATTTACATATGATTTATACAACAATAAAAAAAAACATAATAAATATGCGTATGATATTCTATGAAAATGCAATTTTTTACACATTTGACCAGCAGTGATAACTGATAACGAGTAAAAAAAAATTATTTCCTTAGTTCCCTCAGTCACACAATGCAAAATGTAAAAAAATAAAGGAATATAGCTGAAAAATCAAACGAACTTATCCCTAAGGGTCAATTTCTTATCTTATTTTCATAAAAATAAAAACCTTCAACCTAAATTATATTTAAATCTGAAAGAGGCCCCCCTCTAACCATCATAAACATTATCAAATTAATCCTTTTTTAATAACGAATAGAAATTTATATTTTCCAATTATATTTTACAAATTACAAAACAGAGTTCAACATGTGCAGAAATTTTGTTATATTGAGGCCGCCAACAATGGTAGCCGCCAACAGTTGGGGTCTTGCAATAGCCTGTGACAATGCATCATATTTCAGTGGTAAAGGCGCGAGAAGCGTGGCAAATGAGGTAGCCCACTAATCATCGTACAGCCTCCTCCCTAAGCGTCGCTCGATTGGGCACGCAACACAAATATTTCTGTGAAACAGGAAGAAGAAATCTTTATGAGTTTGGCGGCAATACATGAAACAACATTTTTCGTCATCATAATACAAAATTTTGTCATACTGTTTCCACATGTTTGCAAAAATTTGCTGTCGGCCAACATGTTAGAAAATCTTATATAAAGTTTAAATATAATGTGGCACAAAATTAATATTCTTCTTAAAATAACACTTATAATGAGATTGGTTTTAAATTTATGTTTTTTTAAAACTTATTTTTAAGAATACTTCAAAATTAATTAATATTATTTTATTTGTGACTTTCATAAATAATATTACATTTTTTTTTTAAATATTTAATAATAATTATATATTTTTTGATTTTTTTCTTATTTATTTTACAACTCGATCGTGAACCAAAGCATGCTCAATGCACTTTAATTAGAATTAAAATAATGTTATAGTTAAAGTATAAAATATTCACTAAAAATTTTTGTGAATTCCGGTGCAACAAGTGTGTCTAAATATGTAAAAATTAAAAATGATTTTATTTTTAATTTATTATTGTTATTTATAATTTCCAAGCACAAAATAACTCAAATTCAGTCCCATTTTGGCCAAATTTATAGCATTTTTTAATAAATAAATTAACCTATAATATTGATATAAGTCACTGGTATAGTTTAAACTTTATTAATTTGAGTGCATGAAAACTTTCTTGAATGGACTGCTCAGCAATATTTTTAATTTGCCCATGGGCTATCATTTTAATTTTTTTATTATGGTATGTTACATTGTTGTATATTTTGCCCATGAAAGAGATAATTTGAATAAAATTAAAACAAAAATACTGCAACTTTTGCATGAGACCTTTTTAGAAAGCAAAATCAATGAGTCAAGTATTACAAAATATTTTTTTAAATTTCAAATACAATATTTAGTGAAATTTAATTTTCTTCAATAGTCGATGTTATTGCTTAGCCGGAGAGTCAAATAAAAAATATTCAACATTATGTCGTCAACCACAGAAATGATATCGACTATTCAAGATTTACGACGATGCACTCATTTTTACAACTTATGCACACAAAAATGTCACACTAATTTTTGAAAAAAATGGTCATGTTTAAATCGGACGTAATGACGTAATATGTAATTTTAAATATAACTCCAAGACGACACATTTTTATCGATTTTTGTCAAGCAAAATTCTTTGAACTATATTATAACTTTCTTTAACTTATAATATTAATGACTTAATTGTTAAATTTAAGAGTGACCATATGCAACAAGCAGTTATTATAGCTTTTCATATATTTTTTTAAATTTCTAGCATAATTTTTATTACCATAAAACTATAAATACACAGAAATCATTAATTTTTAACTCGAAACCTATAACCTTTTATTTTGAAGAAAAAATATAAAAAATATTTTTTTCTTTAAAAAAAAAAACTTTATAAATGAACGAAATTTGATATGGAAACTGGAGTCTATGTAATATTCCAGCATCAGCAGCGTCCTGCTTCAAGCGTGTCATATATAGAATTGGTGTGAGGTTGTAGGGCCAACATAACACTTCTAAAGCAAACGCCGCCATTGCTATGGGAAATTTTATATTGTTAGAAGCGGTATAGCTTTGAGTCTATATGACACCATATTATATAGGTGAGGGTGTACCACAATCTTTAAGCTAATTGAAGCATTTCATAACATTCAAGTGGTAACTAAAAAAAAAAGGGGGGGGGGCGTGGTAACGGGAAAAGCGGCGGGGAAAATGATGACAGGGCAAACGGGTTAAAAATGAAATGACGCTATATAAAGGAAGAAGGGGTTTATATTAAATGACATTTTTTTATGTATGTAATTTTTACGTCAATCGCGTGCTTAGTAGTAATCCTTTCCTTCCTTTTATAAATTCATTTTACTCTCTTTATTATTATATATGTATGTGTGATTTTTTTTATATTGTACAATATGGTATCGTATAATATACTATATTGCACGATATAAGATTTTTTTTATAAATAAATAAAACCTTTTTTTTTTTTGTCCTCTTTATAAATTGATAATATTTTAAATTATAAGACTTTTTTATGCAATAATAATAATATAGAACGCGATTCACGAAGGGTTTTTTTACAAAAAAGATGTAATATCTGCAGGTTTTTCACATACCTCGACTACTGGTTAGTAAGAAAATATAATTATTCATTCGTGAATTAATAGCGACCATTAGTAAGCAAACACCGTCATGTAAACGTAGTAAAAGTCTATGAAAAAATGGTAAAATAAAATCAGTTTTGTATGATTTTTTTAATGATGGTGACAGCCCTTTGTCTATGCTATTTAAATGTACAGTAAATTTGTACATAAACAATTACCAGGAAAGTGTGAACTACAGGTGGGAGGAGAGACTCAACCAAAAGACCCCATCCTTCTTATTTGGTGTTAGAAACGCAACAGTTGTCAAGATGCTGAATTTCTATTTTTTTGAAAAATGAGTTTATTTTACAGCGCCTAGCGAGGTAAATAATAATAATGTTCTCCAAGCCAGCTGTTGCAGTGAACATGTGATATAGTGTTGCGTGTCATCCTAAACGCCCACACATGCCCCGTAGCTTCTTACCGCTGGAATGAGCTTAGAAACCTAATCTCACGGAGCGGCTAATCCTCCTCCACGGGGCCGTGACTGACAAGAAGGTGAAACTCGAGGAGCATCACCCTTGGCGGCGCTACAAAAGCAGCCGCGGGTCACGAACCCAACCAATATCTGCCCTTTTATGAGTAATTAGAGCAACGCTTTCTACTTGCCGTCAAAAAAGGACCCTCTTTTTATGTTATATATTTTTTTACAAATTGAGACTGAAAAAATAATGTATTTTTTAACAGTTCATATTTTGTATTTCATAAATATGAATTTTATTAATATTTAGTATTATTTATATAATGAAAAATGTACATTAGTATGAGAGAATAATAATGCATGGAGAGCTAATGGCGTAACTTACTGGCATACTGGCATTATACTTTAATTAAAATAAGATACTGATAGCTACTAGCAAATATACATAATATACGTATACCGGCAGCAGCATAATTATTATATCACATATAAGTTTTTTTTTTATTAGTAAAATCATGCATGATATAATTAAGTTTCGCTAATTAATAGAAAAGAAATTTGTCATATTATTGCACTAATTATAGTCCATGCATGTACACAGTATATTAATAGAAATGTAGGGGGACATTCACAAAGCACTTTAACCCCCACTTTAGCCCCAATTTTTAACCCTGGTGCTAAACATGGTACTAAACCAGGGGCCAACCATGTTAACCTCATAGCTTAGCACCATGTTTAGCACCAGGGTTAAAAATCGGGGCTAAATTGGGGGTTAAAGTGCTTTGTGAATGTCCCCCGTAGTTTACTTTATATTTTATATATACATCAAAGAAACAAAGCTCTGATTCCATAATTTTTGTGGTTATCTTTTAATTCCACGCAACTGCATGGTAGATGCAAAACCAGACAGTTGTACCTTTCGTTGATAAGTAGTGCTATACTTTCCTTATCTCTAAACGTTAAAAATGACATTTATCGAATGTGTTAGTTGTCTTTTTACTGCATATCTGGTGATCTTAATTATTGTACTTGCAATTACATCACAGTAAATTAATCCATTAAGTGTTAGGTAATGTCAATACAATATCAACAACCTTCACTTGATTAATTTTCCTGGGAATTATAACTGAAGTTTTCCCACATACAAAACTTAAATTAAATTATTACGATTAGATTTTGAAGCATGCTAGAAAATGTTGTTGACATTTAGAGAGAAGAAAAATTCTCACCTTTTATATATACAAACTTTTAAAAAAGTTCACATTTTTCAGAGTCATGGAAGCGTTAGAAAATTACTTTATTTCACTCGAATAGTTTTGCAGCAGTTAATCCTATTATAACATAATAATATATAGAATATCTTTCGTATATAGTTTGTATAGCAACTTGATCGTTGTACAGTTTAGTAAATTTAATATTACTTTCGGAAGTAGCCGGAAGTGACGTAATATTATAATTACTGGGAATATTAAAATTTAATCATTTCATTAAAAAGCTGAAATTTCAGATGATATAAGTTTTTGATCACACTCTAGAAACGTTTATCTTTCATATAATATATACTTCTGGGGGTATTCTTAAATTTATTAAACTATATAAGGAGGAAGTTTAGAAAAGACTATCCAAATATTTTACACTTCTATATGATAAGCACCCATGGACCAAAAGAAGAAAAAACTCTGAGAGAAGTATTATTATACTTTAACTCAGTGATGTGGCAAATATTATTCCTTCTTCACTTGGTCCTTTCAAATTCTGACACCTCAAAGATCAGTTCAACCCTTTTTCTCTCTATCTATATACGTGAAAATAAAGAGGGGGGGAGGGGGTCTTGTGTGCTCCAGCTTTTGATGTGTTCTGTCCATCATCGGCTCTCTTCCACTTGAAAAGACCCGCCAAACATTGAGCATACATGTAACCAGACGGGTCCTATACTCTACAGTTTATTTAAATTAATAGACTTACCGGAAATATCTGGATATCAAAGTACTTGGTTAAATTTCACATGAAATTCAAAATATTTTTACAGTGAAAATTTGACTGAAAACGTTCAAAATTCAAATACAAGCAAGAAAACTATGACTTCCGGTGTGTTTTTATATTAATTGAAGTGTGTTTTGATGCCGGCCGGGACTTGTAGTTTATGCTTCATCTCACAGTAAATAAAGTAGTGACTGTAACATCGCTCATATGACTCACAGTAGGAGGTTTTTTGTAACTCAAGTGTGTGTTATTTTTTCAAATAAATTCTATTTACAAAAGTTTAAAGTATCATTTAATAATAATAAATATAAAAACTTAAAAATTAATTCCAAACTATTAAATAATAAAAATAAATTTTAAAATGCTTTTTATTAGATTTTTAGATCAATAAAATAATTCTCACGATCTATATTATTCATTCACTTCAGATATTTATTTTAATTTAAATGAATTTTATAAAAACTTTATAATAATTCAAATATAAGATATATATTTTTCTAGAGTCCTTTATTTAATATTATTTCAACAATTCTAACATAAACATTTAATTTAAAAACTAACCACTCAATTATATTATATAAAAAATACATATGCTAGTATGTTTTTATAGGATCAAAAAGGGTTAATTTTCTTTAGTTCAATGAATTTTGTTTACTTACGTATATAAAAGGGGTTACATACAATTTTCTATGCTTGCGTGTCAATTGTGGTAGCATGTTGTTGATTGACCAGGGGATAAAATAAATCCGAGATCTCAGCAGGAATTTCATCAGACCAGCTGCGCAAATAACCAACAGACACACAATTTACTGTGGCTTACTTTGTTGAGCCAATTTTCTTGTACGACGATAGTAATAATAAAAGTAAAGTTTATCTGATGTTTTTCAAGAGCACTAGAGCTGAAGATTCAATTTACGTTTTATTTAAAAGAATTTAGAAATCTTTTAGTACTTTTACTTACTTTTATTTAAATCAACATCATTGGATAAAAGTATAAAAATAAATAAAATAAAAATTTAATAGTAAATCTGCTCTGTTTTGACCTAGCTATATGTCATTGGGTTTATTTCTTTCCGCATATTTAATGTTTTTCATATATTAAATAATTTTTGTATAAAATGAATTTAAAAAATAAAATACATGTATGTTTCTACTGAATGAAATATTTATTTAATATATATTATGAATAAAATTATATCACACTATAATATGGTAATGGGAACATGACTAAAACATAAAAAAGAAATCCATGAATTAATTCGACTTCAATTTGCGTCTTTTTACCATCTTGCATATTTGGCAATATATATATATATATATATATATATATATATATATATATATATATATATATATATATATATATATATATATATATATATATACACACACATAATAAAATTGCTATAGTATGTGAAAATATTGATTATGTGTATGGTATGTGATTATTCATTACATTAATGGAGGAATATCGTGGAAAATATCCTTATTACATTACAAAAAAGGTCCTTGTCCATTCCAGCTATATCGCGACTTATTCAAGTTTTACATTTTCCACATTCAGCTCATACTAATTCTTATTTGACAAATATTTATGGTTATATTTTATATCATGTTTGTTGAATTTCACACAAAAGAGCAACTAAAATTATGACATCCAGCTGCAACGTGTCTTTCTTACTAACGATTACATAAAAACTAACCGCATTATAAAAATATGTTATTATATA
The DNA here is from genome assembly GCA_949825025.1 of Siphlonurus alternatus. NCBI lineage: Eukaryota > Metazoa > Arthropoda > Insecta > Ephemeroptera > Siphlonuridae > Siphlonurus > Siphlonurus alternatus. The sequence continues at coordinate 39,073,188 of OX463779.1, forward strand.
TTTATTTGGTTAGTTAAGTCTGTATTGTGGGAGGATGTGGTCCGTTAAAATCCCTCTTATTATAAAAAAGAGGCAAATTTAAAAATCATTAATCTTGTTGTTGTATGACTAAAAAAATATATGAATAAAATATTTATTATTTATGGTTTGAGTACAATATATTATTATATAAAAGTTGATACATATCTGATAATGTAATATATAAAAAAAATATGACCTGGTCGTGTTACAGTTAAGTTTTGAAAAGTTTTCAAGTGGTTGGTTCGCTAAGCCTCGGTGAAATGTGACGCCGAATCTTTTGTTCTCTCTCTCTCTCTCTCTCTCTCTCTCTCTCTCTCTCTCTCTCTCTCTCTCTCTCTCTCTCTCTCTCTCTCTCTCTCTCTCTCTCTCTCTCTCTCTCTCTCTGTTTTCACTGCTGCAGCCGCTCTATTCTTTATCTCACCCTCCTCCCTAAAAACCTGCATGTCGCAATATGCAATAGATGGGTACATTATGGCTAACATAATCCGTACAATACCATACAGAAAATATTCATTACTTTATGTAACCAGAATGAATGGTGTTAAAAAAAAATGTAGTTTAAAAATAATACAGCTGTTGAAAATTTTAATTTAATAGTATTGTTTTGATTTCTTTAAGAGAGGATTTATTCTTTTGTTATTCATAAGAAATAAAGATGTTACATTTTTTTTTCTTGAAATTTATAAATAATGAGACAACGTGTCAACAAATTATTTTTCACTGTCCATGAATTTATACATCAATCCACTGAACTATAACATATCAAATCAAATCTCATCCTCACTTCTAAGCTAATTTAAACTAAATTTTCATTCCTACCACGTCTCATGCGTGTATTATAATATACTAATTATATTCAACGAACTTGAAGATTCACTACAAATTATGTTACGTCCTCGGTCATTGGTTGACAGATTGTAACGAATAATCTCACTGGCCAATCACGAACCGAGGTACTTCCGAACTTTCACGACGAAAATCTGAAGACCAATGTATAAAGTAGAGTACCTAAAATATATAAATAATAAATTTCAGGATATCAGGTACTCCATGCAGCGTATTAGAGAACTCATGCAAGAAACAAACGTTTAAACCATGCAATATATTAATGGTGACGTGGAGATAAAGTTTTGAACAGAAAATATCTGAAGTGTCATTATTGTAACTAGATAAATTCATTTTTCATTACTTACGTGGTAACAAAATACAATTTCTAGTGAGAATATTGCATTTTTAAACTTGTACAAAAAGTGCAGTATCTATGCAACTTATTGAACATCAAAGTAATGCTGGTGGTATACTTTTCAATTTTTAGGGGTAACTGAAAATTGTTTTATTGTTGAAATTAAAATTAAATCAGTCCCCATACTGGCTTTACCATGATGAAATAAAAACAAAATTTTAAACATTTTGATATAATTAAAAAATATAAAAAGAAACCAGAAAAAATATTATATAAAAGAAAAACTTGTTTTGATTATGGCCACTTACTAAAAGAAGCAGCATCTCCCTCCCTTCATATATACCTTGAATGCGCCTTGTATGCAAATATTATCACGGTTTAATGCAAGGGGTTTAGTAGTATGGGGGGCGGGACTTGTGTTAGCGGCCTCCCTAATTTCCTTCCCTCCTGACATCATTAATAAAGAGCTCACTTGGGGACAACACGTTCGTTCGTAGTTCGAGTTGATGACGTTAGTTGGCGCTCCTCGTGCCAACATCCGACAAACATACTGATGTTTTATTTTGGTGGAAATAACAAGTACACCTCAGTATATTTGGAATGTTGATTTGCTGGAGTTAAGTGATGACAAATTTAGGATTGATAAGAAGAGAAAATTGGTATTTCTATATATTAAGTTTTTATTTTTGCATAATTGCCAAGAAATAGCATTTCTGTATTGGATCCAATAAACAAATCATTTCCTGATAAATAATAATTAGGATTTTTTTTTTATCTGAGGTGGTTGTGAGATTTCAATTTTCTTTTATAGTCAATATTTATTGCAGTTACATTTTAAATTATTTAAAAATTACTTCACAAAATAATCAAAACATCCAATTTTCATGGCATTGAAAATTTGACAATCGCTTACAATCCAGTTTCATTGCACTTCCGTGGCTATCGTTCATTTATTATTTTCTCTTGAAAAAAGATAATTCTAAATTTAAAATATGCTATAGGTTCAAAATAATAATAATACTTTCCATGGAAGTGCAACAATAAGTTAGAACTTATAAAGCATTTATTAGGTAATTTATATTATTATATTATTGCGGGTTTGTCAATCTGAACTGTTTAGTCAATTAATAAAAACGACTTCAACTAGTTTCGCCGAAGGCTCAACTAAATTCGCATTGACAACACAAATTGTCAAATAATAAACTGCCTCTCGCAGTCGCACCCTTGGAGAAGTCTCGTCGTAAATTAAGCCCATGGAGACAGGGACACTGGTCAGTCAAGAGAGGGACGTCTGGAGAACATGTGAGCGGACCACGTGCTCATGTGTCCCCCTGCTGATGTCATGTGCGTGGCCAATCAGTGGACTTATAATGACTACGCGGAACAATTACTGAAGCTCGTAAATTCTTTGCATGTCGTAAAATGTTGGAAGTTTGGTTTTCGTCATAATTTTTGGATGTAATGCCCCAAAACACGTGTTCAATTAATGAGACCCGGCGACACTGCGATAAAAATGATCAATGATATCAATGACTGAGAACACTTATACTTAATATTAAAAACGGTAAAAAGTTTTGAAATTAATAAAATTGTGATAAATAAATATATTGTAAATAGTACTTTCATTGTTTTAGTTATTTTAAATTTAAAGGTGACTTAATTAACTATATACTAAGCGTTAATTTATTGTTGACATGCAGAAAAAGTCTAAATACACATTTTAAACGAGCGTTTAAAGTTATCTTGTATTAATTGGCTCCTTCACAAATAACAAGCATACCAAAATTTACAAGAACAGAGCGTTGAGAGCTTTATCTATAACCATATTATATAATTTTATGTAATGTAACAAATATATCATGCATTAAATTTAATTGTATAAATACGGAAAAATTGTTTGACAATTAATTTTAAAATTGTAATTATATGGTTGTGAAATATATGCAAATATTTGTAGTTGTATATATTGTATATTTTATTAAATTTTAACGTTGCTGGAATAAGAAAAAATACTTTAATAAATTTAAAAAGCTGCATGTATAATTATTTACTGATGCAATTTAAAATATATTCCAGCGATTATATTTATTATTAGTATATAAAAAATAAGGTAAAATAAATTCATTCATTTATTCTATTTTTGACGCCTTTTACATATATTATTTACACATTCATTCGTATAATAAATGTTAAAATTACATCGTTATGAATACGTCATTCAATTTACCACGAGCAGCTGAAGAAGCAGCAGAAATAAGAGTTTTATTAAAATGAACTTTCCTCAGTGTGATGTGAAAAGGTCACGCTGACCCATCAAAGTCAATAAAAAACACTTACGCCCTCACTTGGGTGTCAAACGAACTAATAATTATCACCCTCTTGACACTTAGAACAATGTTAACATATATAAAACGTATATAGAACCATAACAAATTGACAACGTACAGTTTGCTTTGTTACAGTACTAGTTTGCTCATATTGTGGTTGTCACAGAAAATAACAATAACAATACGCCCTTCATCGTAAATACTAAAAAAATATATTATATGTAACAATATAATTTTATACTTGTAATACATACAAACATATCTAATTCAAAAAATCTGCTACATTATTGTACGTACTAGTTTTATAGAAATGTATCAGATTACATCATGTACCACATTTGAGCCAACAAACAACACTATGATATAGTTTAATAAATACAAGAGTTCTTGAAAATAGCAGGAAGTTCAAGTTTTCTGGTTTTATTATCTTAATTTTAGTATTTAAATTTAATTAAAAATATCATTGTACAGTTTTTGAATATTTATAATGTTAGAAGGTCTATAATTATTTCATTTTCGGCTACTTCCGGAGTTAATCTTATACTCATCGAACTGTAGAATTATATCTGGAGTAAAGAGTTGTTAGAAATTCAATGTCTATGCGTATATGAGGCTTATAGAAAAAAGGTTTAATTCTCATATAGTCACCCATCAGTTTATATTGTATACAATGAACATTATATTGTTAGTAACATAAGATTTATGAGCTATAATAAATTTTATATAAACCATCAAAAGACTATGAAAATATATATTTCAATACCAAAATTTACTCTTTATTGTTAAATATTATAACAAAAAAATATCTTTATATATAAAGTTACCCTACAATATTGAATTACTTATACACTTCTGTTATATTATTATAGTTTTTTTTTTTTTTTTACTTATAGGCTTTTTCGGTTAACTAGAGCACATAGTGTTTAACTTGATTCGACGGTAACAAGCTGCCATGTAATGTAAACTTAACGTTATATTGGGAAATAATGTTTTAAATAAAACGATTATTATGATAAAAAGAAGGCAGTTAAATTGTTAAAATATATTATAATATAATGTATATTGAGGGAAATTTCAAGTATAATTAATGAATGCTCGTATTACGAATGGAGACAATCCAGATTTCTAAGTAACCACGTTTAGAGTCAATGAAACCGTGGATTGATAATCCGGATATATATAATTCTGGACAACTCTTTCGTGAATCATGAACAATATATATTATTATGTTTGTGATTTTTAGCGTTTTCAGGTCAAAGTATTTTTCCACGAGTCAGAGTAAACTAAAATTACATTTATTTACATTTAAACCTAAAATTAAGGAAGTTAATTTAAATTAAACTCCTAATTCTAAATTCATGACGCTGAATTATTCATGCCATAATAATGAATAGTGCATCCTATAGAGTGATTATACATTCTTACCTCGTTGAGTTATGTATCAACTTATGTATTATTATTGTATAATATTGTGAGAGTGCTAGAGTGAAAATGTTTTTCTTTCATTAGAAGAGATTGTGTATCGTAGGTAAAGGAACATTTCAATGTTTAAAATTGAGAACATTGCCTTCGTTTTCTTTCAAATTTCCTCTCTCCTCGTCAAAGATTTTTCTCATGTCTCATTCAAATGGAATAATAGAAAAAAAAAAAAAAAAAATGAAAAGTTCTTTTTCTCTCCCAAACACTTCAAAAACACAGCGGGCGGGAGAGAAATAAGGGAGACACTGAAATTGGTATAGTTTCTGTTACCTGATGTTTACTCAGACAGGTATATCACTGATGCATACAGCTACACTGAGAAACAAATAAAGTTTAGCAATCGATAATATACTTGAAACTTGAATATTGAGTTTAAAAAAATTATGCCATAAAATCATTAAAATCTAAAACAAATTGAGAAGACCAAAAAATAATAATTTTTTTAACGATTATCCCCTCTATCTTTTAATTATGTGTTAATAATAAAAAATAAGATTCCAATTTTTGCTATAATACCAATATTATTTTAATAAATATTTCAAGACATGAGCTTTATTCATCGTCGTGTGGTTTAGAGAGTGAATCAATCATCACTTAAAATTGTCTTCATATTACTATCATACGTATAATAAAGAATACCTGTTTACTATCTTTAAAATTATGTATATGTACAAAAAGCGAGATTAATAATCGGAGAGAGAAATAATGTCATCTGGACATCACCGAAATTTGTTCCGTGTAGTGCATCTCCCTGCAGTCGCTTGTTTCTGTTGGTGAACGTGATAGAAGTCCGGACCACCGCGTGTTGTATTGACGAGCGAGACGGGATTACAATATCGCGACTCTCATCTGAGAAAGATCATATTACACACAAGATCATGCCATTGATACCATCAGATATGTCGCTCAATCTCACGTTACTTACATACATTTGTATATAAACCCATTGGTAAAGCAACGGACAAAATTTACGTATACTCGTACACAATATTATTATCAGTATATAACATTTCCGTCTTAAAGGTTTTTGCATAAATATATTGTTGTTATTGTATAAGTCGGGGTAACATGAATTTTATCCCTGCTCTATTTGTGAGAATTATCAAGCAGACTGCAGAGAGTGCGGAGGCCTGTATATATATAATTATATATATATATATAAGTGCAGTATTGTGGACTATAGAACTTTTTTGGGATGAGTATAGATTAATTACTTTTTTTATACCTCCTAAAAAGTTGAAAAAATATATCCATAATATATTTGTCTAAATTGTTATATATTATAGCTACATGCATAATATAGCATGCAGATAAAAGGACAAAGGTATACGGTTATACATGTTGTTCAAAGATGTTTATATCATACCAATTTAATTTATTTTAAAAGTAAATTCTTATTTATCATGCTTTCTGATATATAAATTTGTATCTAATTTTCCATTCAATTTATAATAAAAATAATAGCGTATAATTTTTACATTCCATCATTAGATCCAAAGTAAATTATTTACTTTTTTTGTTTATAGTGATGTTGTTATTAAAAAGAAATCTCAGAATTATGATTGATGGCATTCATTGTTACTAATCTTATAATTTTAAAACAATTAAATAATAACCCTAAAAGTCTTATATATTTAATTAAAATATTATAAAGAATTTAATAATTATTATACATGATAAAAAAAAGAGTAAATAAAATATTTCGGTTAGCTTTGAAGTGAGGGCGATATACAGTATATAATTATAGAGCATCAGTATCATATATACAGGAGGTATGATATTATGAGTTGACATAAAGTTGCAATTTTGTTGTAATTGGTGAAACTTGCCACGTCACTGCACGCCTCTTATAGCTGACGTTGTAGCAGCACCTTGAGTGCCTACCGAGGAGGTGGTAATGAAGGGTATTAGCGCCATAACAGAACAGAGAGACATGACAGCAATATAACACCACCATCAATGTGTATATCGTCACCTCGTAGGCTTCTGCAATGTAATGTATAAAACTATTGTTTTTTAACTTTGCATCCTAGTAGTTGCATGATGTAATAATTGTATAATGCATTGCAAATATTATAATATATAGAAATGCCAAGAACTATATACTGATAGTCGTTGATAGAAATGGGGGTATATATATATATATATATATATATATATATATATATATATATATATATATATATATATATATATATATATATATATATGAAGAAAATTAATTCAATATATTTAGCTATTAAAAATGAAAAGGTAAAATGTGTATTTTTAAATCCATAAAATTGATACAAAACAAAGCAAAATCACATATACTGTTATAGTGACAATTTCATTACTTCAAAAAAAGAAAAAATAATAATAAAAAATAACAATATAAAAAATGTATTTTTTATTTCATGCGCTTTTCGGACTTTTATTATACCTTTGCCGGTCATGTTCGATGTAATCCTTCTGTGTGTAGATATGTTGCGATGGTCACTTACAGGGTTCGTGCACATCACTAACACTTGCATGTACTACACATTTCACTATGTTTCGAGAGTCAACCGCTTTCTTCCTCAGGTGATCTGAGACTAAATACGACGTACCTGAGAGTACTTAGAGATACCTGATATAAAACATTCAATATGAATACCCTTTGCACGAAAAAGTTATTTACTAATAAAAAAATGTACAATACACACGTGTTTGTTCCATAATACATGCAGTATATATTACATGCATCTATAATATAGTTCGCCTATAATTATTATTTTATAATTTTTTACCATAATATATAATATATTATATAATACCATATATTTGTTAATTTCTATTAAGGAAACCATTCTCTTTGACTCTATGTTGTATTATTTACAGACACAAGAGAAATAAATATTAAAGTAGTAATTAAATTAACAAAAGCATATTATTATATATGATCAAAGAATTAAAATCTACGTAGATTTTAATTCTTTGTTATGATGATCATGTCTGATTAGGACGCCTTAATAATCGTCTCATAAGAATCATCATTGTCTCGGTACCTGGTAATTAATAAAAAAAATAATGCTATTTTGTTCAAATGCAATGAGGAATTTGCATGCGTGAATCTGATTGGCTTAATCGAAAGAGGGGGCTGAGAAATACATGTGTGAATTTTATGCGAATTTTTTGAGCACTGCAAGTATGCTCAAATGCATATTTAAAAGATGCATTTTACCTGGAGGCGATGGCGCATCGCCAGTGACGTCATCGCTATGTCAGGTTCGGTTCACTATAGATATGCATACCTGTACGCACCTGCATAACAGGTAGCCAATCAAAAACAATCTAGCCAAAATTCAAAATTTCAAATGCCTAGCCTATGAGTTTTAAAACTTAAAAAATGCACATTATTCCATATACGCGTACTTTAAAAACACACTGGGAGATAAGTAATATTAAAAACGTACCTTTCATCATATTTAAATAAAAGAAATTGTTTCGCAAATAGTTTCATTTAATTAAAGAGAAGATGCAATCGATGCAATATCAAGTCCTGCCATCAACTTTTCTGTTTAAATTATTGGCGCGTCATGCAACAATCAGCCAATAAAAATGTGTAAATTTATCATACTGGACTCCTTCCGTATCTGCTGATTATCTATTGAATTATTTTATTAAACCTAAAACTGAGCCTCTTTTCTTATCTACGAAAATAGTAGGATGCCGTAGGATTCAATATTTAACTTTATTAAGACCCTTGAATCATAATTTATCAATGTCTTTTCAACCCCCTGTTTGCTGCTGCTGAAACCAGAAACGGAAGGATTGAAAAATAAATACAGTTTTAATTTCTACTTTTCCAACACGCCTGTATGTGGTCGAGTGGAAAAGCACTCGCATTCCATGCAAGAGGTGAAGGGTTCAAATCTCCTCTGGATCATTTTACATTTTTAGTAGCACGAAGAATTAATTCAAACGTACGGGGTAAAATAATCTTATTTTTTCTTACAATATAATCATGTTATGCTATTATAAATCACACTTTTTCATATAAATACGCACTTACAAAAACTTTGCAAAAAAAAAAAAAAAAAAAAAAAGCAAAAACCAAACAAAAAAAGCGTTTCATTCAATGATAGAAAAATTTATAAGAAATTATAAACAAAACTATTTTACCCCGTTTGAGTTAAAAATATGAAATAAACTTCTTCGTGCTACTAAAAATGTAATTTGAACCGGGGGAGATTTGAACCCTTCACCTCTTGCATGGAATGCGAGTGCTTTTCCACTCGACCACATACAGGCGTGTTGGAAAAGTAGAAATTAAAACATGTATTTATTTTTCAATCCTTCCGTTAGCTGGTTTCAGCAGCAGCAAACAGGGGGTTGAAAAGACATTGATAAATTATGATTCAAGGGTCTTAATAAATTTAAATATTGAATCCTACGGCATCCTACTATCTTCGTAGATAAGTAAAGAGGCTCAGTTTTAGGTTTAATAAAATAATTCAATAGATAATCAGCAGATACGGAAGGAGTCCAGTATGATAAATTTACACATTTTTATTGGCTGATTGTTGCATGACGCGCCAATAATTTAAACAGAAAAGTTGGTGGCAGGACTTGATATTGCATCGATTGCATCTTCTCTTTAATTAAATGAAACTATTTGCGAAACAATTTCTATTATTTAAATATGATTAAAGGTACGTTTGTAATATTACTTATCTCCCCAGTGTGTTTTTAAAGTACGCGTATATGGAATAATGTGCATTTTTTAAGTTTTAAAACTCATAGGCTAGGCATTTGAAATTTTGAATTTTGGCTAGATTGTTTTTGATTGGCTACCTGTTATGCAGGTGCGTACAGGTATGCATATCTATAGTGAACCGAACCTGACATAGCGATGACGTCACTGGCGATGCGCCATCGCCTCCAGGTAAAATGCATCTTTTAAATATGCATTTGAGCATACTTGCAGTGCTCAAAAAATTCGCATAAAATTCACACATGTATTTCTCAGCCCCCTCTTTCGATTAAGCCAATCAGATTCACGCATGCAAATTCCTCATTTAAATTTTAATATACCATACTCCGTAATTCAAGTTTGCGTGTGTGAATTTACTCACAAATTTATGTTTGCAACAATAAAAACCCAGTCATTTATAACTAATTTAATTAAAATATCCCCGACTTGACTTACACATCAGAACAATAACTGGTGCGACCACTTGAGTCAGGGAGGTCCCTGTGATTTACAACGGCTGATGAGTTCGCAAGGACCGTGGCGAATGTGAGCGGTCCGAGCAGAGGACCATGCAAATTCCATTGTTGAGCAGCTGCCGCCGTACTTTGTTGCAATGATTTACATTCCCAGAACAACAATTTGCATTATTATCAAGTTATTGCAAATGAAAATTTTTTGTTGTAGTAATATTTATTAACTTTAGCAGCTGGTGGATGATATGGGAAAAAAATTAAAATGTAGTAATATTTTTAGATTTCATGAGTGTATATAGTACTGTACGTGTTTATTTTTAGTATTATATACGAAATAATTCACAGTATATAGAATTAAACTTCAATAAAATTATATTAACTGATTTGATACTGTACGTGTCAATGCTATAATATGTATGAATTAACATATACCATGTCTTATTTGTGTATCATGCATAAAATGCAACAGGTTACTATTATACTTTAAAAAAAAATGCACCACAGGGTTATAATATTAGAAAATAGAAATTTTGTAATAGAAGCCATTGCATGCAGCTTAAATTTAAAAATATTATTAGTCTTTAGTATTTAATATCGTAAAATGTAAAATGCCATAAGCATAATTTATAAATACGAGTATTTCTGCTGTACAATACATTTTACAACAATTACACTCTATATATCATGCTGTTAGTACGGCGTTATACTAAACCTAATGGCACAATGGTCGGGATTCAAGAAAGAGTTATCAAGAAAATTATCCATTCAGCTTTTTATTATAATTACATGATTAGCGCCAGCCTAATTCAATGACTGCACTAAACGTGACGGTAAGTGAGAAACGTGGTTAAATTTCTTCGCGCTCACAATAATACTAAAATTTCAAACTTGGTTAAAAATTCTAAAATAAAAATGTTATAATAATAACATTAATTTTTGGTTAAGTATTATACAAGATTTTATTGCTGATATCAGAATACTCGTTTAGATATCTTAATAACCAGGATTTGTACCTATTCTGCCTAGTAACATAAAACTGCATCTGTTTGAGCTGAGACAGTATAATATTTGACATTGGTGTCAGTGCATGATGGGTTGCGGCTCGACAGGCGCCGGCCGTCTGATGGATGGATGGTCCCTGGAGACCCAGGTTCGAGGTTCTCACGCTGCACCACGTGATCGATGTCCGGCTGGAATGTGACCTGAGGTCACCTGCAGGTCAGGGTGAGATCAAAGAAAGGGTCGATCTTATTGTTTGGCTGCAGTAAACATTGAAGAAATAAGAGACAAGAGAATATTTCATAAAATAATATAATTTATTTTTACCAATGTGCATCTCAAGAAACTGTGAAGGGCTGTGTTTATGTACACCTCGTGGCAGTACGAATGTTTATATCATGGTCAGGTATATAGTCTGTATATGGAATTTTGTGGCATGGCTCTACAATAGATTGAGTGCATGATCTCTCAAAAGTGAAAATATGCATTATAGACGCGAGAATTCACTCCTGAAATTTTCCGCATTTTCTATTTATTTTCGAATCAATTGCGGGCTAAATAAAAGCGGAACTACGTAATTTATGACATTTCCGGAAATTTTTAGGAGTAAGTAAATCTCGCTTGTTTGACTGTATAATTATATTTATTAAATATCTCGTTATTTGTCAAATCCAGGTAGAGGTGACATTTGAGTTGCTTCGAGGTGTAATGTGGTTGCAGATTAAATTCTAACATACAGAGACTAAATATTCCATAAATTATTCCATGATGATATAATATAAATAATTGTAATGTATCTTATTTTATAAATATAAATCAACCTCTGCAATGATGCTGAAATTCAAAAGTGCATAACGTTAGAAAGTGAACCATTTGCTGTCAAATATATTTATTCTCATACATCGTCGAGTTTTAATTTTCTGAGGCATAAATGGTTTATAATTTATTTCATTTTGACGTTTTTAAGCTTTCAACAAATAAATATAGTGTATATCGTTGTGCGATAACATACAAAATAATTGGCTTGCCACGCTGCTGTATAATAATATATATTACAACTTCCAAATGATTGAACCTAACATTTACTACAACTATATAATAATAATTTATTTTGAGTATCATACAGTAGCATACACACTTTATATCTTTATATATACTTTCATTAAAAAACGTAACATAAAAATTTTATTGATACAAATTTTAAAAAGAAGAAACCTCAAAAAATTTGAACAATATCTCTGATTTTTACTATTATGTTTACTGTATTCAATATTGCCACCTTTTTATTATTGTTATAACACGTTTGCTATATCATAAAACTTTTTTTTTTATTATTAAAGTATATTGTTAGTCGTCGGCATATGAAGGTAATGATAAAGCAGTGTTGTCACCTCATGCATTTGAAATCATTGAATGACTAAAAAAAACTAACTTTTTCTATTGGTTAAAATATAATTTAAAAGGGGCGGAGCTCATACACCTATAAATCTGTCAAGTTATATACCTTAATTTTTTATTATTATATCATCTTATATTATTTTTTCCCTATTCTATTCATTGAATAAGATATCAAACTTTTATATATATATAGCATGCTGTATATGTGTATATGATATAGCGTCTGTTCTATAATAATTCATGGGCTTCGATGATAGTTTAACACACGAACTATTCTTATACTTACCTTGATATAAATCTAAACCACAAGAGATGACAGCTTTTATACATGTAGTATACCCCACACCCCTTATATATACTTTAATGTTCAATATATACAACAACAAAGCTGCTATATGCATCAGGGTGTACTGCATATATAGGGGTTACATATATGGAGTGTCAGAAAAGTCAGCATACAACTTAACCGACCGTAACCCCGCAGATTGCTCCAATTCTGGCCAAACATAAACCGTTATCTTTTTTTTTTCAATTCAAAATATTATATTTCTTTTGTATGAAAACTTTTCAATATTTTCTTTTTACTATATGTTACTAATTTTGATTACTATATTGTATAAATTTATTAACCCATCAAAAATATGTCAGATTTAATATTTGGAATATAAATAGAATTATTGTTGTAAAATGTAAATATGTTTTGAAATAAAAATAAATAAATATGAAAATTTAAAATATTATGGAACCTTTTTTTTCTATATATGATCATGGCTCATGGCATGCAATATAGTTTTTAGCAAAGAGTTTATCTTATTGTATTGTATTATAAAACAATGTTGTATTTTTTTTTAATTAATCGATAATTACTTACCTGTTTTTAATTCTTCACAAATTTAATGTATTTTTCGCTATATAAGAACATTGAAAAAATTGTACTTGAATTGTAATTAGAAGAAACTTACTAATGGAATGAAACAGTAAAAAATTGATAGCATATGTCAATAATAATAATTTTATCTTTTATATCGATAAGGAATCGGATTTTTGCACCAGTTTGCGATATTTTTTTCAAAAAAATTGTCATACCACACCTGAAAAGGAGAAATTAATTATTTAAAAAAAGTGCTATAAATTTCAAGATACAGAAATAAAGCTATTATACATTATCGATTATCGAATTTCCAATATAAATATAATAACGTCTAAAAATTATTTGAAAGAAAAAAAAAATCCAAGCTGCATGTGTTTGTTATATTTTTTAATGCACCATGAAAAATGCGATGAATTTATTTATTTTTATCTCCAAATTTTATTTCTACGGTGTAAATGTAAACATTTATAGCAACAAAAAATATAAAATTTGATGTGACACGATTGTCCCCCACATTTTTCTGAACGTTCATAATCTTCTTTTTTTATATAAAGTCAAAATGTGTTACTAATTTCAAACATCTCAATTCTGACATAAATACATAAAATATGTTTTCAAAACTGTGACAAATCAGAAACTTATACATTATATTATATATCCCCCCAAAAAATACTATAACATTTATTCTAAAAAGTCAACCTTACATAAAATTCAATAGATATAATCCATATTAAATATGCATGAAGTATTTTTGATACATAAAGAAAGTGAAAAAAAAATGTTACAATACATTTATTATAATATAGAAAAAAAGTGGCTATATATAAATGTATTTTCATATATTATATAGGGTATTATCCTTATGATCCCGTGGTTTAACACAAATGTTTGGGGTAAACATGTGCAAAAGGCTGCAAAAATATTATGCTTGGGTGCGGCGACGTCAATTGAATGAATGAAAGACCCTACACATACACATATATACCATCATGTATATATAACATAGAGGAGGAAAAGGGTCTTTGTGGCCAGTTGGTGGTTCTTATATCTCAGAAGAAGTTTGGTCCAGTGTAAGTTGGCGACAGCTGCTCCCCATCCTCTCTCTCTCTCTCTCTCTCTCTCTCTCTCTCTCTCTCTCTCTCTCTCTCTCTCTCTCTCTCTCTCTCTCTCTCTCTCTCTTTCTCTCTCTCTCTCTGTCTCTTATAAGCAAAATTTATATTCGCCGCTACCACCACTTTTTTCGGCTCAATTAGGTTCAGTCAGCAAACTGGAAAGAGAATAAATTATTATGCTTCATATATATAAAAAAATGTGGAATTAAAAGTTTATTGCATGCAACGAACTTGAATATAAAAGAACTGTTGAGTGGTTTGCATATATGATTCATATACTTATAATCTTTTATATTAAGTAAAAAAAAAAAAAAAACAATAAAATTGTGATGATGTTTAATTGATGTTTTGAAATGTAATAAGGTATATATAGAGATTTTCTGTACATAAATGTCAAATTTGATAAATGATCCATTACCTGTGTATAATATTGAGATTATATAGTACCTCGTCAAAATCGAATTCAAGGTGAGATTAAATTATTCAAATGACTATGTGATGTCTTATTCATTCTTACCAATAAATATATTTATTACGTTTTTTTTTTTATAAAACATAAAATTAAGATTGCTTTCAACGCCTTTATCGTCTCTCTTTCTTCTTTATAATATTTAACATATTATAATATGTATATGTGTAAAAATTTAAATAAAATAAATGTATTAAATCTATATTCTAATTATAATATTTAAAGATATTATAATATTGACTTTATAATTTAACACTATATAAAAGAATAATAATAATAAATTTGTATAATTATATGTGAGAAACATAAATAATAAAAATTGATGACACATAATCAACACGTGCTTATTATATAATTTTTGCATAAAAACAAGATAATATAATATATATAGATGTCATATATATTGATAGCTATAATAATATATATGATAGGGTACTCTATCTACTTTTTTTTTCTATATGGAAACATGAACATATGCCATCAAGTTTACGCTGCGGTATTATGATGATTCGCTCAATTTGTGTGTTCACACAATAGCCTCCCTAACGAGTGTGTTGCTACCTCCCACTCCACACTATTATACAACACAATTAACCCGCCAACAACATCATTAAAGAACGCTCTGCTCTTCGCTATAATACAAGACTCGCGTTTCCGTGAAATCTCCATCAGCTGCCTTCTCATAACATTTGTTGTCTCTTACGCCTATTTTGTTACTCGCAAAAAAAAAAAAAAAAAAAAAAAAAAGTGTTATAAAAATATTTATATTTTATCATAGAATCATGTTTTCTTAAATATAAAAATATTGTAATTCTTTTGTTATAAAATGTTATATAATGTTTTTTATTGTTAAAATTATTGCATAATAAATGCATGATTTTTATCTAATACATAAAATATTGCTAATTAGATTATACTTTTTGTCACAGAAGGTAAAAAAGACAGATGACATTTTTTTTCTATTTGTTTTTTAATATTTTTGTTTATAATTACATGATTCATATAAAAATGTCGTTTTATAGATTTGATTCTATGATCACCTATATATAGATATAATTTACTAAATTAATTATGTAGAATAAACTTCAATTGATTAATTTGAGAAACCTAATAATTGTTTTATACTTTATACAGAGAGAGAGACGGAGGGCTAATACAAATTGTACAAATTATGCGTAAATTTTGTAATTTAAATTTTTGCTTCCATGATCCATGCATTATATCTCTTATATTATTATAGTGCTTCGAGTTATATTATACTTTATTATACCATGCACATATTACTATTATACAGTAGTATATATATTGAATATTATACCTAACAATAGAACAGAATTACATAATATTTATGCGTGACATCGATACAAACATTTCACATATTATATATTGAATACTTTATTAGCAACAACAATATTTTTCTTGAATTAATCTTTTGACGTCATTCCAAATAGAGAAGCCTCTTTCTCGGAATTTTCAATCTCGTGAGGGGCTTCGTAATTAGGCCTTCTTGTGACGTCACGCACGAGTACTGGGAACGTACAGTACATGCATATGGAGGTGTCGGAGCGTGCACATATATATAAAGTTCCGCTCCGTCAATCACGTACTGTGGACGTCACAAAAAAAGTTATTCTTAGAATTAATTTGTTAATTTTTAACTGATCTTCACAGTAAAAAATAAAAGCTAAAACAGCTTCAAATATCGTAGCCGAAACAGCTAGGGGAAAAAACAACTCGGGTCAGAAGCCGGAAAAAGCTATTTCAGCACGGTATCGTAAAGCCAGTTTTAGCACGATAATACGAGCTACTTCAGCCAGCATAACGCTGGCTGTTTCAGGTCGTCGCATGCGTTTTGGCTTCGCGCGCTCAAAACAGGAGAGAGCGAGCGCCGATTCAACTCGCATAAGGGAGGTTGTTTTGGCTGGCTAGCGAGTAGTTTTAACAGCCCCAGCTGATGCGGCGCTCGTCTAGCTGCTGTATTGGCTGCCTTCTTTAGAGCTATTTTGCTCAAAATATTGTAGTTGTTTTATCTGGCTATTTTGTTTCCTTAAAAATATAATTAATTTTTTTCCTGCAATAATATGATGGATAGGGGCATTTAATAAATAATCAATTTGGGAGCATGGGAACATATTTTACTTTGCACTTCTGAATATCAATTTGTATATTCATGCGGTGCAAGTGTTATATTGTGACTTACAATCGTACACACTTAGAAGCATTTTTGTTTATATTTTATATCAGTTTATGTTGTACCGTTAACTGAATAAATTATGTATGTTACTACATCTTCAGATTTAAAATTTAAAGCATTAATTCAATATAAATCTAAAATGATAGAAATAAAACAAACACTTAATTTATACAAAACACTTTGTAATTTTACTAAGCCAATATGCCAAGTTACAAGTGCAAGTTAGCTAGCTATGAATTTAGAGGCTTATATTTTACGCGTCTTTTGGCGAAAAGTATGCTTCTAAATGTTATGAGAAACAATATAACACTTACTTGGTATCGAAATGCAGCAAATTATGTGCATTTTAGCTGTAGAAGTGACGAGACATTGAGAGGACGCCGTCGATGGAGACGCTTGGCTTCATGGCTTGGCTTGGGGATGACGCGTAGGGGAGGGGGAATGAGGGGGTGGTTTCCCCTTCTTGAAGGACGAGACAGCTCGACTTTCGCTGCTATTTCAGCATCACCAGGGTTGTTCGGGCAGCGCGCGGCTGATATAGACTTGCCACCCCAGTCTTACTTAATTTTTACTACAATTTAGCCTAGAAACTTTAGTAACATCGGTATTGAAATGAAAGCCAGTTTAGATAGGGCACTAAATCAACTAACGAACTCCATAATGGCTCAGGTTATTACTCCAAAAGAGGTGACAAATTCATTTCAGGAGATAAATACGAACATTTTAGAATCGTTTTTCAAATCAGGTCGCGATATCGTTTTGGCTTAAGAGATTTTTTAGCCAAAACAGCTTTTATTTTTTACTGTGTTCTATAAGGAAAAACCAAACTGGCTAATATATTTTGATTTCCTGCTGGTGTTATGAAAATAGTTTAAATTTTTATACCAATTAATTTCTTTTGTTGTTTACTTTTTTGTACTTAAAAAGATAATATCAACATTTCTACAATTGTAAAAATTAATGATGCATTTTATAACAATGTAAAAAAAATTATGTAAACATTCACAGGGGTTTTAATTACTTAATTATATAAAGAAAATATAATAAATTGTTTGTAATTAATGATTCATGAACATCAACTTTATTTTTGTTTCAGTCTATTTCCTATAAACTGCAGCTCCAAAAAAGCAATTTAATTTCTAAAACAATTTATTATTGAGTTGCATTATATATTATATCCCACTAAATTCATATCCATATCCACTATATTATCCATATTACACTTCAACAATTTGAATTTATTTTTAAATACACAAACCTTCTTATATCATACATATACACATAAATATATTCTATAAATACTTATAGAAGGAAAACCCTGTTCTTGATTCTCACTTGCTTAATATGACATGTACACGAATCATAATCTAAAATTTCAAGTAAATAAATACAAGAATAACATGTAAACATTCACTCAATGATCGATTGGTCATTAATAATTAGCCATGTATTGTTAACTCCCATATTGTCAATATATTATTGTGTATTCTCTTACAGTTAACATCAATTGTCTGCAAATAACACAGATTGCTGATCGTTTGTTTCTCCACACGCTGGCAACACATGCGGAGGACGTACAATATTTTGCTGCAGTACAACAATACACAACAACGGTCCAGCAGAAGGGTTGTTGTTTATTCACGTGCCCCCCATCTGGCACTGACCCTCTGCAAGCTCAGTGGTGGGTCATCACAGTGAATGAAGTTTCCTCTCGTGGGAAAACGTGACACAGATATAAGATGACGCTCAATCAGTTACTGCACCTGAAAATTTGAAGACATGCATACACAGATGTATCTTATAGTATCTTCTAAAATATGTTTTATTTTATTTATTTTATCCAATTCGAAATTGTCCTTCGTCCGGAATAATGAGCTATAATTTGTCTATAATCATAATCGTGTGCAATAATGAGCTGAGTGTGCTGTAAATTGGTAAAGCACTAAGCTCATCACTCACCTGATATACATAACGTGTATATAGCTCAAGGTTTTGGACGAGGGACGATATATTACATAATAGTCTTCACTGAACACTATTATGATATTAATTTAGCTCTCTACACAGAGGATATAAAATAAATGCAATAAACAGATGATTCATATTTTCACACATTTAACCTTATTAAACCTCAATTTTTTTAATGCAGAAATGGATAGAGGGTGCAAAGTTATGCTACCCTGATTTTTTTCAGATTTTTTAGAGACCGGGAACTATTTTTAAAAAATTATTGAAAGTTCTTTTTGTGACGTCACGAGACACCGCTCCTTAAGAAAAGGATTGGACTTGCCGCCGCGTGACGTCACAAAAAGGACTTTCAATAATTTTTTAAAAATACTTCCCGGGCTATAAAAAATCTGAAAAAAAAAATTCAGGGTGGCACAACTTTTCACCCTTTATCCATTTCTGCAATAAAAAAATTGAGGTCGATACTCTATTATAATTACAAAACATAGAAGCATAATTTTAGTAATTAAATGCACTTGAATGTAAAATATAGTCTTTGTTTTAATATGGCGTTGTGTCATGAAAAATTTGTAAAGTAAATTCATAAAAGAAATTATAGTAAAACAATAAAATTGTGTAGTCAAATTACAGCTACTCTATAAGCTATGTATAATATAGGATTATGGTCCACTGAAACACATAAAGAAGGAAAAATATTTTATTTTCTAAATTTAACATGCCGCGGATTATACTTTTAAAAACTTTAATATAATTTGTTGAAAAAATGTGATAACTTCTTTTTATCCTGTCATAGTATTTTGATTTAGTACTAAATTTTCTCACTGATTGCATAAGGCGTTGAAATCTATTTACTAATTAACAACTATTAAATTCAGTATTTAATATTTAAATTTATTATATATTTTATAATATTTTTTATTATATAAAAAGTTAAAAGATTTACGGTATTATGACGTATAAAATCTTTTTATTAAGCCGTTTTTCGTTTCATCTTGCTTCATTTCTATCATCACTGTAGTATACTATAACATGGGTGTGAGTTCTTTTTTTTTTTTTTTTTTTTTAAAAAAAAAAGCAAGATTTATACAAGAGCTTTACTTTCGAGGAAATAATATTCTTCATCTTCAAACGTTATATAGTAGTGAAGGCGTTTGTATAGGAATAAACATTGGTAGTTCTTTTGTGTGGATATAGCGCCGCCGGTATCTCCTCATAATCATTGCCTAATAAAGCCGACAACCAAGTTCTAATAACGAATAACCTCTTCATGGCATCCCGCAAAGTCATGTCTTTTTAGGACTCATCGCGCCAACATGGCGGCACCGCGTAATTAAGGCCTTCTATATTATATATTATTATACACACAACCAATGTTTATATATCAAACAATACAAAATAGAGTGCTGTGATTTGATTGGTTAGTTTGTATAAGACAATAGGAAGATGAGATTTTAAAATATTTACTGTATTTAAAATGGTAGATGATTTAATTAAAAGAGAAAAAAACAACAACAGGATATACTGTTTTAAATATAACTAACAAATTCCAGTTTTCTATCCCCTGTTTTTGTGTCTGCAATAAAATCTTTTGAATTTTTTACAAATTCTTTTGTTGTTAACAATTTATTGTTTCATATGAACATTTTGTGTATTTTACAGCAAAAAAAAAGTAACACAAACATTATTTTTAAAAAGAAAAACACGTCAATTTTTCAATATTTATGAAAAAATCTTTTATCTAATAATCATTTGTTACACTCCATAAGACTTATACAACACAGTAGTGTACGAAGTTGTTGTCACGTCGGTGTTTTTGTGACACTGCAGGTGACACTTACGTCACGTGACCCCCCCTGCAGTGACATCTACATCACGGGAGCTTGGACAAAGGCCATGGCATCTTCTTCACAAACAACCGCGCGGAGTCGGTCTGCATCTAAGCGTGAATGACGAATGATTTTTCTTACAACATGTAACTTGCCTTATGACCTTATGCTACTGACATATACACAGGAATCGTGCTTATTTTATAAATATTTCTTTACAAAAAAAAATATATATATGAGGATGTTTCAGTTTTTAAAATAAACCTTTTTTATGTAAAATACAGAAGTTAAAAAAAATGTCCAATTTATGATACATTATGTAGCATTTGAGAAAAATTTAACCCTTTCAGTTAAAAAAAAATATTATATTGATTCATGCATATTTAAAACTCCCTATAATTGTTTAAAGGTCATCATGAGGTTTGCCACAGAGTGAACATATCGATCAAAAGTCACAAACACATTATTATATACAATAGCTTAATTAAATAAAAATGCTCAATGCGTTTCATTACATTGCATTCCATTTTTTTCCTCGTACATTTTAAAAGTCCTTTTCCAGCTTATTTCATGCACTTAAATAAAAAAATATATATTTACTTGATTAATCCATTATTATAAAATACATTGTTAAAATTTTTAAAATACACAAGTTAATTAAATTCAAAAACCAATAATTAAATCAATAACCATTCTTCAGTACTATAATAAAACAGACGCAATGGCACTCGACTAATTTAATAATATTACAAATGAAAATAAATGTAAGCATTACCAAATGATTATAATTGAATCATCATGGGAACCTCTATATGTTAAATATTTAATAAATATATAAATGTATTATGTTTGTATGAACAGCTTTGGATATAAAAGCCATTATCATCCATAATAGCTGAGGTTCTAACATTATGTTTGAACCACAAATGGTTACTAACACATGAACAGTTTCAATTTTTATATTTATCAATGACATTTATACAAACGAGTGCTGTGCTAATAAATTTGTTGTTGAAAATTTTCTATTCTCCACAGCCCTCCCCCTCACATGATATTATTATTATACATACAACATGTTTAACAAAAGCCAATGATCATGTTTGGTGGTGTGATATAGCCGCCAAAAGAGAGAAAATATTATATTGGAACGTTTTGGATGGATGGGTTTTGATGGTTATGTATTATTTTTATATTTTCTTTTTGCTTTACCGCTCGCCATTTTGTAAAAACCCTTAAAAAATAAGAATAAGAAATAGCAAAAAGAGAGAGAGAGAGAAGGGTGGACAGGGGGGAGACAAGATAAATGATCCCCTCTCCCTTTAAAAATATTAATATTTTTCTTTTTTTAAAATGTCTGTGTATATGTGTTATGGACAATACAGGCAATGATTTTCAATGGATCATAAATATATCAATGTTCCTCTTGCTGGCAATGCAGTGACTTTTTTTTTCTCTCTTCTCCCCCCTTTCTCTCATCGCTTATGCTGCTGATGCCGACACCGCCGCCGTAGTGTTTGTTGAAAAAGAACGACACCCAAGCAAGCACGCAGGCATATGGCGGTATCACCAAAGGTCTCTTCTGGCGGTCTCTTTTCACTTTGCTCCTGCTTTGTGGAGCTGTTGATGGCCGTGGTAACATCTCTGTTGAGAGATACTGCCCTGCTGCATGCCTGCAAGATATAGTCTCTTCCTGCATCTCCACAAAACCTTGTGGCTGCACTTGCTCACATTATTTTGGGGGTTCTGATTACAAAACATGCTGAGTAAATACAGCAGTTAGCGATTTTAATGAGCCTATAATATTTATAATAGTGTAATAATTTACTAACATTTTTTATTTTAGATTTTGTGTAATGTTTTGTTGATGATCAATGTGAGGTTCAATTCAAATTCTTTCTAAAAGGCGGAGTTTAAATAATGTATGCAAATTTCAAATACATTAATTTGTAATTTGAATGCTATATTATACCTTATGATAGTGAGAGGTTTCATTACAAAATAAATAAGAATAATAATTTAATAATTAGAGAATGTAATAAAATATCATGAAAAGTAAAGCCTCATTAATTGTATTAATTAATTGTTAAAAAATATACATGAATATCGGTTTTTTAAATTATAGTAATTATTTCAGGAAAATAATGTTAACTCAGATGGATATTCTCTCTCTCTCTCTCTCTCTCTCTCTCTCTCTCTCTCTCTCTCTCTCTCTCTCTCTCTTTTTTTTTTTTTTTGCATCTGTGCATGTGGATTTTAAGGTCTTGGTTATTTATCTGCAACTAAACCTTTGTTTTCATGCATATATTATATAATATATGTGAATACTACACATATACACACACATGCATGAAAACATGCATGGTTTGATTACAGAGCAGAAATGTGAAATAGACTCCCATGCATATAATTAATACACAGAGTATTAGAGTCAGAGCACAGATGTTGCCTCTGCAATGCATGTAATCTTGCGCAAACTCTTATATGCAATGAGATTCTCCTTTCTTAACTAGCCCCACAAAATATTTATCTGTCTCTTTGCACATGAGTACTGAGTGAGAGTTTCAGTGAGTCCGGCAGATTTACTTTCAAGCTGCTCTAAAGGTGCACACAACTCTTTTAATAATCACATGCACAAAAGCTTTTATATTGGGTATGCTGAACTTTCTATTACAGGGCATGAACCAAAGTAATCGATTGTGCATGATGAGGGCAATGAATACGCCAATCACATTACCTGATGTGCCTCTCACCTGACGAAAATAACATCAATCAAAACATGCATCATTTTTATTCGACAGCTGTATGAAGTGCTTTTTCGAGTGCTTTCAAAGTAAATTTTTTTTTTAATGTAAATTACTTTAAAAAAATTTCAAAACATATTTTTTTTCCCACATATTATATAGGTTGATATAATTATTATGAAAATTAAATCATGAATATAAAGAAAAGGTGATGAAAACATCTTAGAATCATTATTTAAAATTATATAAAGGGATTTAGCACGTTTTCACCTGCCTGTATAATATAAGACTATTATGCACGGTGCATTGAGCTGCATGTACATGATGACTATAAAGGTAATGCACACATCACAGCCCCTTCCCGCGGGATACACTCTTCAACATAACCATTAATCATAAGACGAAACACATGAACGCTCTTATGTCGTGGTTGTGTACTATAAGCTTTGCTGAGGTCAACTTATATAAAGGTGTTGTGCTGTGATCCGATGGCTAATAGCACGTTAGAAAATAGATCATTGATCATAAATATATAAGAGAATGGAGGGAGAGAGAAAATTTTCAGTTGGCGAAAAAAAAAAAAAAATCTCATCAATAATAAAGCGTATATATATGATTTTAAGCGTGAAAAATGATCCGAATGATGATATTAAATTTTATTAGTTCAACTTATATTTTTTTTATGTATTGAATACAATTTGTTGACATGATTTCTTATAATGTTATTTTTAATATTTAATTTTCCCAGCCTTACTAAAAACGGTTAAATTAAAGAAAAGGTAATCTTCCATGCAATAATATGGTTAAATTTTCTTTATTTATATGGTAAATCTATTCAGATCATTTAATCTATCTGCTATAATTAATTGAATGCAAAAAAGGTGTAAGCTTTGAAAGTTATGCCATGTATAGAACTTCACACTTTTTTTAGTTCTATAGCAGCAATAAAATTGTTGGTGAAATTATTACCATAATTAATATATACAATATTATGATTGTGTATCTTGCAACTGAAATTTGACAAAATAAAGTGAAAGAATTGTTGATATCAGATTTCGGTACGTTATATATAAAACTAAAATTTCTATATACCAAATGAGCTTCTCTCGTTTCGAAAATTATTCGGAACATATTCCAAATTCCGTAAGTAAAGAGATTGTGTTTATTAAATTTAAACCGCAGATATACACTTGAACACTTCAATACCTTCAAGCCACTTCAAATTTTCATTTTTATTTTACGCTGTATGCTTTAATTATTCTATAACAAATAAGAAAGAAACTTAAAGAAAAAATGTATTAAAAAAATCTTTTATACTGTTCACTTAAAAAAAAAACGCCTTACAAAATAATGTCACATTTTACGGGTGTCTTTTTTGGTGATGAAGAGGTATAACGAGAACAACTCATCAACAGAAGATTTTTGGAACTAAAAAGACCATTTTCCATCCATCAGAGATGGTCAGTGCAGCTGTGAGGCAATATAACCGTCACTTGTAAATCTAGGCTGCAGTAATAATGACTTTATGGTCCCGCCTGGACCCACCGCCACCTACTGAGCCAGTCAATATGCACCTCGTGTATGGAAAACAAAACCTTCCTTCCTGAGCAGCAAATACAATCCTGTTATACCCTGACCTTACTCACGGGGGGTCTTGAGAAAAAATTGAAAGAAACAACTTGTAAGAGTCAAAACTTTTGTTGGAGCGATTTTTGTCACTGTTATGATTTTATATGAGCTTGAAAATATTATGTTTTTATTATATTTTTATTATGTTAGAATAATAATAAAACTGGATTATATTTGAAGTGCAATCGTTAAATTACTAAAAAAAAAAAAAAAAAAAAACATAAAATAAATGAGGTCAAAATGAGAATTATTTTTATCACAGTACATATAGAAAAAATTAAAGGATAACAAATTGTCAAATAACTAACATGCTGACCACAGCCCTCTGGCAAGAGGGCTATGTGCTGACCAATACATTGGTTGATAATAAATGGCAATCTAAATTCAAAAATAAGTTATTATATACTTGTAACAAAAAAGATGATTAAATATAATATATATATTTTTTTCTACGCTTGTAACTTGTGGAGGGAAAATATATTTATAATTGGTAAAATTTGAACTTTTTATCTACGCATTATACTATGTGATTTTCCATCCATAAATAAATTAAATAAATTTAATGTGTGTTATTGTGTATATTCTAACAAATGTTTTAGATAACTCAATGTAGTGTCTATTATACATTATATACGCTTCTCTTTTAATCAATTAAAATTATTAAGGAAAATACAAATATTTTTTGTAAATAATAATAATATTATTGATTTGTCATTAATTTAAAATTTAATTACTAACAAATGTTTTAGAACAAAGCAAAATATTATTAAATTTACAATACTATATCATTAGTTTCGTATTGTTGAAACATCAGAATATCAATATTTAGTTATCATATGCTGCTCTTTTATAAAACATTATTTTTGAACAAAAAAGAAAACAAATATATTATATTTTGTTACAAAAGAATTTAACATTTCAAAAAGGATAAATATATCTCCATAGTGAGTCTATTACTCATTTTGTAAAGGCGTTCGTCTACATACAATTTTGTTGAAAGGTTAAAAAAATACAATAGTATTTTCAAATTGATATATTTTTGTTCAATATCACTGACGTATGTCGAATTTAGGTGGCGGTATCTTCTGTTTGTTAATAAGTACCCAATAAGCAGGGGTTTGACGAGCCAATTCTGAAGGGATGATGGCTCTGTGAAGGTTCATTTCACAGGTTGAACCACATCAGGTCACCTGCAACCCTGACGGCGGTGGTCTTTTGTCGACCTTGAAGAAGTCATCTTTGAGCACTGCAGGGTACCAAGGTGTCGTCAACTTTTAACAATTAGTTTGTTATGCATGAAAAACTTTTCGTTTCGAGGTAATTGTTTGTCATGCGTAGTACGCACAGCGGGGAGAAGTTCAGAGTGATCAGAAGTGTATTCATCACGTATGACGTTACTCTATGAAATGAAATTATTTTGTCACCGTACAATATTGATGTCTTGTTTGTGTTTCCTATAATACTGTATAATATGAGATATCTTGTATTTTAGATACATATACACAATTTAGTGCATTTAGTTCAACAATCTAAGTTTCAAGCTGCATGTATTGAAAAATAGTAATGAATTTTTGTAATTATGTTAGTTTTAAGTCACTTTAAAAGCATAATTATCTTAATTAAGTAATTATTAATTTTCTCTAATAAAATTACCAGCATCAATTTTGTTAAAACCTTATAATACCATATTAATTGTTGTGTAATTATATATATTAGTATCACGTCAATATTAAATGAAATAAATAAATTAAAACCAAAAGCAAAAAAATATAATATATACATTGTAGTTTGTACTAAATAAATAAAGACATAAACAACAATATATTTTAATTAAACAAAGAACAATGAAAATAAACATATAAAAGTGAATTGAGTTTGGTTACAATATTTCCTGTAATGTTCCACTACAGCTATATCAAACACCAATACTTAAATTATGCATCACTTACGTAATACGTAAATAATAAACTCGCGCTCCAGTAATAAAATCCCCTGCGTTGGGACTGGGTAGGCAACCCGCTAACCACATCGCTTCTCTACTCCGCGGCTTGTTTATAAGCCACGCCTTCTTTCTGACGTTACACCCTCAGCTCAACCAATCACAATCAAGGTAAACATCGCGGGGGCGTGGCCTCAAGATCGCGCAGGCTCCAGCGGTCCAGCTGACGATCACTGGACATGACTGTAGTGACGTCATAGCCATGTATGATGACTTAGACTGTACGCCGGTTGCGTGACATAGGAAGGATGTCACAAAGGGAATTATAAAGGTGAGTGAAGTTGCACCTGTTAGCTAGATCATCATCGTTTGTTATACTTAAATGTTTATCAATTATTTATACAGGTTAAACGCATATGCTTTAAATCTCACGATCATAGTATAACATTGATCACGCATTTTGTAATATTAAAATATTATGATCAAATCTTCTTCTTTATTTATTTATAAATATACCAGTAGAATATTTAGAAACATTTGGTATCTTTTGTCATAGAAACTTTGTGTTAATAAATATTTTATTTGTTTAACCTTAATAACATTGTGAGAATTTAAACATATTGCATCGTGTGTCATCATAAAATTTCTTATTATTTAATTTTTTAGGTATAATTATTTATAACAAAACAATGTTAATAATAATGTGTTTAATAATTATATACTATAGAGTTTTATACACAGAAATAATTATCATAAATTAATTTATATGACCAATTTATATTTTATATATCTTTCTTTAACAAGTCATTATTATTATAAAAGAACTTTCTAATTAATCGAATGGCGTAAGCTGGATGATAAAAAATATTACCTGTTGGCTATATTTTTAGAGGCGCCACTCAAATAATTATATTTTCAAACTGACTACAAAATTAAAGTACAATATAAGTACACAAAGTGGTTAATTAAATATAATACAACATATGGAGAACTTAATTATGTTTCTGTTTATTTGATTTTTTTACTATGCTATTTTAAACAAATAAAAATAAATAGTAAATATAAAAGTGCCATGTTGGCGTTATTAGAATTTTAGAAAAAACATATTTCATATAATATAGAATAGATGATTAATTTTTCATGGTACAAGTAATTTTTTATCTTAAAATTAATTATCATTAATTAAAAAATTATTATTTTTTACCTCACATGCAATTTAAATATAAAATTTAATTGAGTTTTTCCTCTATAATATATAGTATAATATAGTATACCATTAAAATCCTAGGAGTTGCAAGACTACAAAATAATTAGTATTGTATATTTTTTATTTTTAATTTAAGAAAAAAGCTCTATATATTTGTTAATAGCTATATATATATATATATATATATATATATATATATATATATATATATATATATATATATATATATATATATATATAGTGTTATACACAATCTATATTAATGAATCAAGAATCACATTATAAACGATCTATTATATAACATGGGAACTAAGTAAAACATTACAATCGATTAATATATAATAAGGGGCATTCACAAAGCCCTAGGGCCACATTTAGGGCTCGATAATTTAAAGCCTGATTTTAGGCATGCTTTTTAGACCCAACATTTCTGGTCTTAAATTATCGAGCCCTAAATGTGGCCTTAAGGCTTTTTGAATGCCTCTTTATATAATATATTTACGAATAGACCAAGTTTTATTTGATTAAAAATAATAATAAAATAATCTTTTTCTGATCATCTTATTGATGTTATATTAAGAATTTTTAATGTAACACACCAGCTGTGTTATCCAAAAGACGTGACATAAAAATTTATATATAAAAAAAAAATGATAAAATCAAATTGATAACATTGTAAAACACTAAGTGATTGGTTCATATGAAAAAGACGCGGGTTATTCAAACGTTATACACACCTGGAGCTAATGGGCCAAGGTATATAACACAATAGTATTCCAGCAGGGTGTCTCGTCACAGCATCTCTTTGAGATAGAAATCACGTGGTTCCGCCTGTCAATCAAAATAATACCATCACGTGATTGCGAACATTCGTGTATATAAAGAAGGGTGTGGTTGCAGATCAAAATATATAAGAATACTTTCTATATAATATATAATAAAGAGAAATGTTTGATATAATAACAAAAAGAAATTAAAGAAAAAAATAACAGTTAAATATTAAAGAGATTATACCACAAGTCGTGAGTAACATATCAAATTATTTGAAATCAGGTGTCAAATCTATTTAATAGTATAATACTTGAATTTTGACAGATCATTGATATTAAGATTAATACAAATTCATGATATTAAATACAGTAGTTCTATAAATAATATAAAAATAGTAAACAATATATTTTAAATTAGATTCGGTTTTAAAATTTAAATCCTGTTTGATAATAATATTTATTTTAATTTAAAGCTCCGAATCAAAATTCATTCTATGCCATGACTATTTTGTATATTATATTAAGATCATATCTGCACCAACACAGAAGTGAAATGATCAAATTCTTAATAATATCATTAATATTAAAATACTCTTAAAATACTGTAATTTGGTATAATATAATTTATTTTAAAGATCTATGTTTACATCAATTGTTAATATTTTAGTTATAGAAATGACGTGATTTATGTTGTATTGCACAGCCATTAATCAAATAAAATATTATTATTATTTACTTGGTATTTTAGGTTGCCACTGAAATTCAGGAAATTAATATTTTATCATGCACGTTTAAAATTGACTCAATCTTCTCGTATATTATGTAATATTTGATCATGCTCGAACGCAGTACAATATGCATGCTGGCGGTGGGTTGCTTTATATTATATTGTATATATATAATATAGATTTTATGAGCTGCATCATTGGTCACGCTCTTTTAAATCCTCTACCCCCCCCCCCCAATATATAAATATGTATGTAATATAATATGCATCCTTTGTATCTATAATTAATAATATACAAAAATATAAGGCATCATGAGGTGCATGATATATATTACAGTATTGCACTGAAATTCATGTAAATATAATAGGATATATATAATTTCAGGATTTTTTTACATAACAGGCTTTCCGATTAATGTTCAATGTATTTGTTAATTTGTATAGTATAATAATATGTACTGAACATATATTATAGTCCAGTTAAACTTTCAATAATTGTATCAACATTTTTTTTTTCATATATACTTCGTCCATGCATGCATGTGTTAGTTTTGAATTTGCATGTAGCCTTGATAATTATTTGACTACTGCATAACTGTAATATCATATCTAGATATAACTCGTGTGTATTTTTCTCATCTTCTTCCAAATTGGAAATTTGCATAATAATATCCTTATCTCTTATGGAGTTTCATACAACACCATAAATAAGCCAACTCAGGTATATATAACATTTTGACATAAATATGGTGTCGAGAAAGTCTCGATCAGAGCACCTCCGTTATCTGTACAATCAGTGTTGTGGCGGCTGCGTGGCGAATCGAGCGCTATACAATGACTGCTGCCACCTACGTCGTGGAACCACCCGCACACCGAGAGTATCCGCCGTCATATTTACGTCCTCGGTGTCATCGGCTTGCCCGCCGCTGTAATTTACAATCGTGCTTACCAATAACTCTTTCTACAACCATAATACACAATTAGCCAATTGTCAAGGGCAGTTTTTGCATTTACAACTGTGAGAACATTCTCCAGGTATATTCAATATTGAGTCAAAATATGTGCAAATATTTTTAAGGGGTCATATATTTCAGAATGTGATTTAAAACCAAATAAATAATTAAAATAAATGAATCGTTTATTTAAAAAAAAAATCTTGCAATTTTATAAAATATGCATTGCAAGTAAAAGAAACTAAATTTTAACATTTGACAAGCATATAAAATATAAAAATTGTTTATATTATTCAAATTATTCATAATAATAAATAAAGTCTCTATTGAAAAATATATGCTGTGTTTAAAATAAACAAAAAACTTGCGACACACTTTTATTACTAATATAAATACATAATACCACAACATTAAAAACCTTATTATCATATTTATCATACACAATATTCTATATTTAGATTTTATAATTTATGGCATTTTAATTCTTAGATATGATTATTGTATTAAATTTTATTAAAAGTTGACGTCAGTCTATATAAAGACCGCTGGTGTCCAATTGTCCGGCACCAGAGTGTCCCAATTGAAGTTCGGACCCTCTAAGCGTGTGTTGTATTAACCATTACCGCGGCCGTCATCACCATCATGGCTAGCCGGCGTCTATATACTTGGTGCCAGCTTTATATATAATAATAGCTGCTTGTAAATTGATGAACAAAACGTTGCTTGCATTGTTGATAAGCAATGTGGGTGGCTGTGTTGGGTTACTACTGGTGCTATATATCAAGACCACCTAGCTGATGTATATGCTCATCGGATCAAATATATTATAACAATAAGATATCTTTATTTATTTAAAAAGATTGTTATATAAAATTGCTGCAAGCTTTTATTATAAATGATATAAAAAAATAAACATTTATTGTTTTCATAAATAAATAATATATAAAATAATCTAATTCAATGTAAGTTTTATATTATAAAGTCTAGTTCCTTTGTCCCCTCTGTTATATTTTATTGTATTGTTGTAACTCTTTGGTGCCGCCGGGTAATCTCCCTCAGACCACAAATGTCACCAGACTGCAACTGCTGTCATACAGAAAGACAAGCTTGTATTCCCGCGCTAATCCCCTTATATACTGGCTATACCTACCGGTGGTGGTATATAGAAACAGTAATAGAAATTACTCCCCGCAGGCCAATATATATACAACCATGTGTTTGTGTGTGTTCTTTCAACCCTTCAAAAACTTATATATACACAAGCCACAAATTTTTTGACCATATAGAAAATTCCCATATGTTATAAAATTTAAATTTTTTGAAATCCTGTTGGGAAAATATTTTTTTCTGTTGAAATATTTTAAAACTTTCATTCTTAACATGTGTGCAAATCCCTTGTTTAAAACCTTGTAATCTCTTATGTTGAAGAGACAGTAATCTTATTACATTCACTTTGTTAAAATATAATAAACTTTCTTTCCGTATCTTTAAATCTTTAATGCAAAAATTTATCATGATCATGATAAAAGGATAAAAAAAAATTATTTCCTACTATACCAATTTAAAATGTATGTCAACAAATACATTATATATATATATATTTTTTACTTTCAAAACATTCCCATTCTTTTGTATTTACATCAAAATGAAAAACACATTCAATAATATATTGTGACATTTTTTTTTTTATATTATTGGTATTCCAACATTTCAAATGTGTACTGCATGCATAAAGAGAGAAATTTAATACATATATGATGGAACTAAACACAATATTATTGAATGTTAAGGGAGCCCGCATGTTTCCGTCTAATGTATTGTTGTCCCGAAGAAACGTGACCCTGTGTTGCCCAGGAGTCTGCATGGTGGTAACAATGGTGCCAAATAACCAAAACATGATGGGGGTGGCTAGACAACAATATACCAAAGCACCCACTGTCGTAACATACGATAATTGTGAATATCAAATATCATTGAATCGATATCAAACATATTCGTATGATGCTTCTTTCGTCTGGGTTTTTTTGTTATGTCCTATTTATATATAATGTTGTTTACGTATTGAAAGAAAAAACCCAGCCGGCGCCAATAAAGAATGTAATACCAATTAACGGTAATTTCAATGTTTGTTTGATATTTTTTGTGGATGTAACAATGTATGTATATCTTTTTGTGTTCTGTTCTATATAGTACCGTTTTCTATTCATATTTATGAATATTGTTTCTTCTTTTCAAAATATGATTTCATAGAATTTTAAGGTAAAGATAAAATATGTTGATTTTAAGTATACTTTCATGTTATTTTTTTCTTATACATAAGCAAGTATTATCTCCCATCTTTACTGTCAAAGTTTGTAGAAAACTATAACAATATATTATACATTTTACTCACTATTGATAAAATATTCAAATTCGAACTGCATTTATTTATTATTTTTTTTTTACAATGATAATTGTGTATTGTTATTTTGTAAATATTAATGAGAGCACATTAACAATCTTATATACCCGATTCTTATAATGGACAACCTGTGTTAAATATCATAGATTTTTTTATCCTTTTATTTATTTATTTATTTATTTATTTATTTTTATTTTGGAACTTCTTTTTGGTTGTACAAGACAAACATATGTTCAAGTCAAAATTGGACAAAATACAACATAAAAACATCAAACTTAAACACATTTACATAAGTTATTTAACACTATCAAACACAATCACTGACAATAATAATAAAAACAAAATACAAGCCAAAGTCACCATTAATACTGATAAATTTTAGTTTATGTGGAACATATATATATATACATATATATATATATATATACATACATATATATATACACATACATACATACACATACACACACACATATATATATATATATATATATATATACATACACATACACATATACACACACATACACATATGTATATATACATATACATACATATATATATATCAGTCAATACAATGTATATGTAAATTTATAATTTTGTTTATTTTATAATCCTGATAATACTTTTTCAGACATTTTATTACTCTCAAAAGCTTTAATAGAGTAAAACTCTTTATTGATCAATACATTCTTTAATTTTGTGCGAAAAAGTTTACTGGTTTTTATTTCTTTCAAACATGCTGGTAAAAATTCATAAAATTTTGCTGTTTGATACATTGCACAGTTTTTGAAAAATTGTGTATTATGTCTTTCAGTAACTACATTCGATTTATTCCTAGTATTATAGTCATGATAGCCATCATTCTGAACATAAAAATTTGGATGATTTTTTTTGAATGAGGCACAATTTAAAATATAAATGCAAGGGACAGTTAACATTTTATTAGCCTTAAAATGTGAAACACACGACTGTCCTTTTGGTATTCTTAAAATCGTTCTAAGTGCTCTCTTTTGCAAAACAAAACATCGATTCAATAGTTCCGATTTACATCCCCAATTTATTATGCCATATGCCAAATGTGGATAAACATACGCATAATATATGGTTAGCAAGGTTTCATGAGATACATGATTCCTGATTGTATATAACATAAAATTGGCCGAATTTATCTTCTTACAAATCGCATTTACATGTAAAGACCAATCCAAACTTTCATTAATGTGTAGACCAAGAAACTTAACAGACTCTGCTCTTTTAATTGTTTTCCCGGCTAATTGCAACAAATAACTATTCAAAGGGATTTGTCTAGGGGAATGAAATTGGATGTATTCGGTTTTAGTTGAATTTAATATTAGCTTATTATTTGTACACCATGTATGTACCTCTTCAATAGTAAGTTTAATCTTACGAATTAATTCATCTTCGGCTTCTGCTGTGATTATAGCTGTAATATCATCAGCATACTTTACTAATACCGCATTCTTGACATGATCTGATAAGTCATTTGTTCCTGTATTAAACAATGTGGCTGACATTTTTCCTCCTTGAGGAATTCCAAGTGTAATCGGTAATTTGTCTGATTTATATGTAATATTTTGGCCGTTAGAATTTGAATTTAATTCAACATATTGTTGTCTGTTAGTTAGATATGAATCTAATAGATTACGACTCGAAACTCCTATTCCCATGTTATCAAATTTATTCAATAATACATCTTTATTTAGACTATCAAACGCTTTAGATAAATCAAAAAATATTGCAACGCAAAATAGTTTATTATCTATTGCCATATAAACGTGGCTTAAAAGATCAAATAGTGCTGTATCAGTAGAACGGTCTTTCAAGAATCCATGTTGACAGGGAGCAATTAAATGATTTTCTGTTTGATAATCCGTAATTTGATCGTCTAATGTATTCTCAAATAATTTGCCAAAAACAGATGTATTTGATATTGGTCTGTAATTATCAATAATGAAAGTTGGGCCTTTTTTATGAGTTGCATAAATCTTAGAATCCTTTAAACAATCAGGAAATATACCATCTGATATTGAATGGTTAATTAAATTAGATAAAGGGACAGACAAAACAGAAGCACAATATTTTACAACAGTATATGGTATTTCGTCTGGGCCAGCTGCATACTTATTAGGAAGGGATTTCATTCGATTTAAAATATAAATCGGGTCTATCGAACTAAAATTTAATTTCGTTTTACTTTTATCAGAATCGACAATAATTAAAGTATTAGAATAATTAAAAGGAAATTTTTCTGTTATTATATTTTCAATTGTCTTGACAAAAAAATTATTAAATAAATTGCAAATTAGTTTGGGGTCTGTAATCGTTACACTATTTATACATAATTCATAATTATTCTTATTATTAACATTTGTTTTCTTTGTTTTGCATTCTTTATTAATTATATTCCACGTAGCTTTAATTTTATTATTAGCTCCTTTTATTTCATGGTCATTCTCTTTAAATTTAGCGGTGGCCATATTTTGTTTATAAGATTTCATTTCTTTTTTATAAGTAGACTCTAAATTTGGGTCAGTAAATTTTACATCATAGTGTAAGCGTTTTAAAGAAATCCCTTGTTCGTAAAGATGGGGGTTATTGAGTATCCAGGAAGGTTTATTTTTGTTACTTGAAATTTTTCTTTTAACAACAGGAAAAGCCTCGTTGAAATGATAAATAAAAATTTCAAGAAATTTTGACCATCTCTCATTTGAATTGAGATCAGGATTTAATAAATCATTCCATTCTTCACGAATTAATAGGAGCAGAAAATTATCTAAATTGCATTTGTCAAATATTCGTTTATAATAAAATTGTTTTTCTTGTATTTTATCAATGTTCTTCGAGTTATTTAATGTTATTGTGACTATAGTATAGTTATGGTCCGACAGAGTTGTTTTTTCAGTTTTATAATTAGTATTAATAGCAGATGTACTTTTAATAATATGATCAATTAAAGTAGCCGTTTTCATTGTTTCTCTAGTAGCGGAACTATTAACAATTTCCAACTTGTATGAGTCCAGTATATCTTTATATAAAATTACATTTGCATCATCAATAAATAAATTAAGATTTACGTCACCCGCAATAATAAAAAAATCATCATTATTTTTACAGTATTTAATTAATTTTTTGCATAACATTTCAAATTCTTTTAAGAATGGTTTTATATTATTTTCTGTGTTGTCAAAATTCTGAATTTTTTTCATCACTCTAGATATATTAGGTGGGCGATATATAGAAGCAAAATAAATGTTTGTTGTATTGTTAATTACTAATTTCGCTATGCAGCATTCAAAAACTGATTCAATGGATTTTATTTTAATATCATTTATATTTGAACCTTTACGAGATAGAATTACTACTCCCCCACATTTTTGAATATCTCTACAGTAATATGAAACTATCATAAAATTTTTAAAATTTATTGTTATAATTTCAGATTCATTCAGCCCATGTTCACATAATATAATTATATCACAATCAACCATTTCAAGAAAATACTCAAATTTTGGTAATTTATTTTTTAGGCCTGGTAAGTTAAGCTGAAGAATTTTAATATTACATGGGGCTGAGTGAACCTGAACATTAAGTTTTTTTTTTGTTGGGCAATTTGGTGGAGATACTGTTTAGTGTACTGGCACGGAGCCGTGATCTCACAGGGGAAGATTGTGTATCTTCCTGAGAATTTTTAATGGGGGATTTCAATTGAGATGCCAGATTAAAATTATCAACATTTGAACTCAAAACATTATCATTAATAGTATCATTTTTACTAATAATGGATGGTGAGACAACAGATGAAATTTCATTAATTGATTTTTCTGAATTAATTGCACTTTTCTTAGCAGCGGTTTCATCATTTTTTAATAGATCATTTGTAAATTGGAATTTATTATCTAAAATCGTTAGTAAAAAAGCTTTGAGTCTTGGATGTAATGAGTTCAGATCTATAATATCTTGATTCAATTCAAGAGAACATACAGGATCTGGTAAGGGTGGTCCTGATTCAGGCAAACTATTGTTTACCAAAACAAGACTTGACTCCTCACTCGGGGCAATACCGTCGTTCGCCGGAGCGAGGCCTGACTCCTCGCCCGGGGTGGTACCGTCGTTCACCGAAACGAGGCCTGACTCCTCGCCCGGGGTGGTACCGTCGTTCACCGAAGCGAGGCCTGACTCCTCGCCCGGGGTGGTACCGTCGTTCACCGGAGCAAGGCCTGACTCCTCGCCCGGGGTGGTACCGTCGTTCACCGAAGCGAGGCCTGACTCCTCGCCCGGGGTGGTACCGTCGTTCACCGAAACGAGGCCTGACTCCTCGCCCGGGGTGGTACCGTCGTTCACCGAAGCGAGGCCTGACTCCTCGCCCGGGGTGGTACCGTCGTTCACCGAAGCGAGGCCTGACTCCTCGCCCGGGGTGGTACCGTCGTTCACCTGAGCGAGGCCTGACTTCTCGCCCCGGGTATTAGACATCTGCTCCTTCGTGGCTGGCACTGGCAGTCCCTCCACCCTCACTATGTCAGGCGTGACAATTGAGGGGCGGGTACTCTCTCGCAAGGTAGAGGTCTGGCATTGCCCGGAACTTACAAGGACCGCCAGGTTATTAGAAGGAGGGGCCCTAGCGGTAATGACGTTTGCTAGAGTAGATTGGGCTGATTCCTCAAAGAGTTCTTTAACAGCTGTTTCATCATCATTACTTGCAACTTTCTTTGCTAATGTCTTCCATCCATAATAAGCAACAATTTCAATGTCAAGATCTTTGAACACTGAAATAATGTCTTGTTTTATAGTAGACCAGTTGAAACCGTCTCTGCCACATGCTAAACGAGGAATTGCGAGTTTTTTTATACTTAAAATCTCACAGATATTTCTTAAATTTTTTAATGCAAGTAGTATATTTGAGTGGTCAGGATAGCTGTTATGGACAGATTTAGTAACTAAGTAGAAAATAAAACTGTCATCTGAAGATAAAACAGCTACTTCACCAGTATTTTTGAGTTGACTCTTTAAAAAAGGGGTTTGTCCATGTTTTTTTTTAAATTGAGTTGCAACTCCACGTCCTTGTTTAAATGTTTTATCAACGCAGTGGGCGTAGGATGTGCCTGGTGGTGCGTCAAACAAATTTCCTTTCTTTTCAATGAAACGGAAATTTTGATGTTTTCTTTTTATATTATGGTTATTGGTATTTTTCTGATGTAAAGTCGGAAAAGACTCATTATTAATATGTTGTAGTACTGAAAATGAGTTTGATGTTGGTACTGTCGCACCCCACGGATTATAAGGAGGTCTTGGGGGGCGCAATTGGGCACCCTGGCTTTGGCGCGGCAGCTGGGTAGGGTGCGGTCGCTGAGCGCTCAGTTGGTGTTGGAGCGGGCGACGAGGTTGATACTGACTTACAACGTGCTGCCGGCGTGTCTGCTGCTGGCGTGATTGCTCAGATTGTTGCTGCTGCTGCTGGCGTGATTGCTGCTGCTGCTGTGGCACTCTAGTGAACGACGTCGGCTGAGGTGGGCGTTGTTTTGTGTAACCAGCCGTCCTCCAAGGTCGCGAGAATTGAACTGGTGACCTGTCATAATCAGCTGTTTGTATATGACATTGATGATTTGAATTTCCCTCATTATTAAAGTTATTTG
Source organism: Siphlonurus alternatus (assembly GCA_949825025.1). NCBI lineage: Eukaryota > Metazoa > Arthropoda > Insecta > Ephemeroptera > Siphlonuridae > Siphlonurus > Siphlonurus alternatus. The sequence continues at coordinate 39,112,243 of OX463779.1, forward strand.
CAGAAGAAATTCCATTTCTTTCATTTAACATTAATTTAATAGTGCATTTAATTTCTTCTCTAAAGTCAGTAAATAAGTCCTTAATATTATGTTGAATTAATTTGTACATTGGATGTACAGTCAGATCATTTGATAGGCTTTCATTGGACATATGTATATCAGAATTATTTTTATCATAATTAATAAATTGTGAGTTAAAAACCTCCGGTGTAGTTCTAGCAGGTGGCGGCCAGTGTGGTACGAGCGGAGAGCAGAACTGAGGTGTAGCACGCATGGAGCGTAGGTCCGTCATGATGTTGTTCTCAAGAGAATATTTATCACACCTTTATATTTAAAGTTCAATGCACAGGACACTTAGTAGTAATGTATCACTTAATAGAAAAAAACTTCAACTTTCCGATGAACAGACTTTCTTTTTAATTAAATGATAGATAAAAAGGTTAATCTTTAAAAATTACGGAGCATCATGTATCTTTTTTTATACTGTGAAATTTGAGTAAAGTTTATGTAAGGTACATTGAGTAACAAGCTCTCTATGTAATTGCCTTAGTATCTCATTACCATGCTGTGACCAGCTTGCTACCATTTAGGGCCTGCTTGGAATAACAGACTAGCTGCGCTGCTGTCCGAGAGAATTTCACGAACGATTGCACTGCGCAAACCACTCGCACGTCACTTTGGACCAAAGTAACTTTCGGCAGACATGTTGCAAATACACGGAGAAAATTATTTGCTGAAATTATTTCGTGGGAATTAAGTGTAATTAACTGCAAAAAAGCTCGCAGAATCCAGTCATTCATATAAAAATATAAACATTGTTGTATTAATATCCACCATGCAAGTCTTAACTTAATTACGAACTCTTTTGTATTATAATGATACCATATAATAAATATATTATCTAATGGGTTAATGGCACTATCAATTATAGTAGACAAAATAATGATTTAATCCGATGTTATAATGACTGATCTGTGGCTGTTTAAATAAACAGAAAATAATTAAGATATAGATATTAAATCGTAACGTTAAATGGTATATCAACGTTGCAAGTAGTATATACGTATTTTGCGATGTATCAAAATTGTTTGTTGTTCAGTATTTTCTGTGTACAGTAAAATATCTGCAAACTTTTAATGCACCCTAAAATTTAAAAAAATTATAATGCACATAAAATATTATATTAATATAGACATCGTTATAGCTCCTATGTGTACAAAATTTTACATGAGGTTTAATGATTTAAATTCCATGAATGCAAATTTAATATATATATATATATATATATATATATATATATATATATATATATATATATATATACACTTGGTATAGAACGTTCTTTATAAAAACGGATCAAAATATTGTCACTGAAAAATTGCAAATTTATTATTTTTTTATTTTAGAACTTTTTTTTGGTTGTGTATACATGAAAAACATATATGTTCATACAACATTTACTATAGAAAATAAGAATAAAATGTTCATTTTTTTTTTTTTTTTTTTTTTTTTTTTTTTTTTTAATATGTGCCGAGTACCAATTCACTGTATTTGATTTATTTTTTCAGATAAATTATAGGACTTGAATCCTATATTTATATAACTTATTAAAATTTTTAATTTTATTTATTATTTGTTCTTTTGTGTGAGAGCAGAGAGCTTCAATATAAAAATTATTAATATCAATATAATAAATGAATAAACTGTTTAGTGAGAGCCTGGCATGCATGTGGTGGTTCTGTTTTCTTAACTATATTGTGTAAACCACCATAATGTGGAATTAAAACTAATAATATTTATAATATCTCCAAAATATTGAAGTTTGAAGTTTATTAATGCTGGCTATTATGGAGACAAACATATAATTTATTAAAATAAAAAAATACAAGAACTCTACATTATATTCCTACATTATAAAATATTACAATTTTGAATTTAATTCTCATTTTCCTACCGCCATAAAAATGTATCGCAGGTGTTAAAACAAACGCTACACTTAAATACTTTAACTTCTGTTTATATTTTTAATTAATATAATAAAGAACATAACAAAATTAAAGTCGTAGAATTTCAAAATAATATTGTTGTGCTACCATGCGGGTTTTGTTATTATATTTCTTAGCCCATGTCAGAAGAGAGGAGAGTGATGTCTTATAATATGTCACACACAATGTTTTCACAAAACGTTTTAGAAAGGTGAAAAATTAAAAGTAGCTTTCCATGAGATGAAGTTTTGAAAAGAAAAAGAAAACAACATCGTGTTCAAACATTTTCGGCTTTGGCATCGATATATTGATATATAATAATGGTTTAAATTAATTGTAAAATGAAATGCTTATTTCATTTCCTGCGTGCAAAGCATCTAATAAAACTTTTTATATCCCTATTAAATTATATTTATGTACGGAGACATAAGTGCATGATGTATGATATTAATACTACGTTGTATATTTGGGTGTTATAAGTTTTTTGTTTTTAAAAATAAATATGGATTTTATTATTTTTTTTTTATTAATTTTCAAAATGTCTTGAGGTGAAATATTTGTTGTGAATAAAAATGCATTGCATATATAATATAATTTTATTATGCTATATGCATGGATATAGTGAATATAGCAGGTAAATATTGAAGTCATATTTTAATTTTTGAGAGTTTTGATGCATGCAGCCATTTAAATTTTACATTATATAATATTATATTAATATTTCAAGGTATAAATTCATATTAACTATATGTGCGTGACATAATATTCAATTACACTTAACATAAATGAATTCAAAAGCAGTCAAATTAACAAAAAACTGTCTCTTTAATATTTTTTATTAATATTTCTTTTCATATTGATCCGACAGACATCATTTTTTTTATTTTTTTTCAGTTACATTGTTCCAAATTTAGTGAAAAGTCTACTTATTGAATAAAAAATCCAAGCGTTTTTTATGAGCTTTATTATGCAACTGCACACCCCTTTTGGACTGAAAACGTTCGCCCATGTAACCACACCTCGACATTAGCCCGCGGTGATGGTCTTCACAAGTGCAGGACGGTGCGGGCTGACGGGCCGGTGCTGCGAGGTAATTAATGTGACGTCACAGGAGCACCTGGGTGATCCAATTTCCTCGACGGTGTGAAGGATGCTGGTAGCAAAGATGTGACCTGCACGTGCTTAAGTGACAAGAAAATTTATGTTCTGCATATTTAGACTAAAACAACGGGGAATTTTTGTCATCTATATTTAATATATAACATTTAAAAGTTTTAATACACTAAACGTGTTCGGAATATTATAATAAAAATCATATATATATATAATAATTTTTAACTTGTAATATAATACTGCATGCACAAAAAGTTGTTATATAAAATATACAAGCTATGTTCGAGTAAAAAAATAATGTATATATAGTACTTGCGAGTACTTAAAGTACTTGACAATATAGTATGTATTTTTTTTACGTTTATCAGCCCATCAGACTATGATGCTAATATAAAAAAAAGCAGTGCCCATGCAATCAATGTCAATTTATTACATTTGTAAAATAATATTACTTATTATAGTTATATTATGTATACTGTGTATATACTTAATATACTATATAGTTTAATAACTTTATAGATCGACTCACATTGGTGATACCAATTATTACATCACTGTAATGATCAATGTTTGATCAATACATTTCATTTTATATATAATTACGACATTTTGCAATTTAACTTTAAATGTCTTCAATCAGGATATTTATAAAAATACATATGTTAATACGTGCAATATTACAGTACAATTTACATATATTTTATATAGACTAAATAATTATATTTTTGTATCATTTACCTCTCTCAGCATATATTTTAAAGCTATAATATATTATAATATTATTTTCTGTGTATATATAAGCACCAACAACATTTTTAATTTATATTATTTATCATCAAATTACATTTAATAGCATGACTAAAGATTATAAAATATTTCATAACTTTAAATGAAATTTGCTAAATTCTCTATTGTTTGGCATGAAATTGTAGCCCGCCAAGATCTATGTTTTCACGATATAATCGCAGCACAATCGGCGCTGATGATCTCCGAGTTTTAATTTACTGACTCCCCCGCAGCGTCCCCTTTGCCACGCCCCCCCCCCCCCCCCCCCCGCGGTGTGATGTCAGTACCCCTTCTGTTGCAACAATTAACAACAACAACTGTCGTCCTGACGAATATCACCGTAATTGTATCCATAACATTCGTAATTGACTTTCATTAAGTGTTGGTAATTAATTGTTAAAATTATTACATTGGTTTTGAGAATATTATATATTATGCTGTAGTGTAAGTCAATTCCTTGACCTTGAACATGCATAATATGACATGTATATTAGACATAAAAGTCATCTAGATTCACAACATGCATTGTATTATAATTATAACATCAATATTCATATATATTACTGTATATTTAAAATATACTGTTATTAGGTAAAAATTAACTAAAAAATATAATTATATTACTAAACTATAGAGCATTAATTTAATAGCATTTAACATACATTATATTAAGATTTATGCATACAGCTATATGTTATAATTCAATTAATTTATTCAATCACTGGCTGCACAAGTATAACAACATGGATTACGTCATTCATACACATAACATCAACAAAAGCATTGCAATTCTTATATATAGTTGTTAAATTATGAAATACATTTTTAAACAAATAATTAAGAAAAAACATTTGACAAAATATGTATAATATACATATATAAGCTATTATTGCTATATTAATTATTATATAATATAATAAGTTCATGCAATATATAATTTCAAAAAATTCAAATGACTCAATGCAGGATAAATTAATATTTGTTATAAAATTATTATAATATATAAACATGAAATTTAATTATTCATTCTATACATCTAATTTCAAATCAACCATAATTTCTCACTGAATTTTTTATGAGAACTTTTAACACAATATCCCTTTATATAAATATACAATAAAAGCACCGCATGCATATTATATGAAGGAGGGTGTCATAATAAGGTCTGTTATTTGAGTCTTGGTAATACCACCCCTTGACGCCTGATTATTATAATGTTAGTGGATATATACAGACAGGAGGATGAGGGGAAGAGGAATTTGATTGGCTCATCAATTGCAATGACTCGCTGGCTGCTGCAGTTCATCATAGCGGCAAAATCATTCCAATCGTCGGAACTCCTTTTTGAAGAAAATTGATTGGGATTTAAAAAAATATATATATAAAATTTTAATACATTTATATAATATGAGTCATTATTTTTATATTTACTGACGTTCTACAATGATCAATATTTAAGTTATGTCAAGACAAAACAAACACTATATATAGTAGACTCTTCATATACTGGCGCCTGATGATCATTAATCAAAAAGCGAGACCGCACGCGCGTGCTATAATAATATAACATAAGAGAATGTGGCTCGCGATATAGCTCGCGGGGTGCTCCATGAACTGAACTCATACCGCCGCGACGTCCATTAGTTTTGCTGACACAGCATTTAAATATACTCTATTGTTTTAATGTCTAAAAAACAAGCAAGCAAAACTTATTTTATCACTGATGTAGCATATACCTTTTGCACATGAAAGACTCAACATTTTTATAAGTTTAGGTCATGACAAAGATTGTTACTTCAAATTAGAAAATTACTTGAAGTAGAAAGATGTAATTATTAATTTATGAATTCTAAGAATTTTTTAATCATTTCAAGCAAGTAGTCTCATTACTTACGAATATGTTATTTTAATTTTTATATACATGTATGTGTGTAATAATTGTGTAATATTTAGAGAGAGAGAGAGAGAGAGAGAGAGAGAGAGAGAGAGAGAGAGAGAGAGAGAGAGAGAGAGAGAGAGAGAGAGAGAGAGAGAGAGAGAGAGAGAGAGAGAGAGAGATTCATGTTAATTATAATATGAGGGATGCAGTGCACATTTAAGTCTATTTTTTTTTAAGTTTTGATTTTAATCATTATTTTAATATAGGTCCCATTTCTTCAACAGTAAAAAAATTGGTCTTAACGATTAATCTCAGTTACTTCGGAATCAAAGAATATTTCCCTGCAAACGAATCGAATGAAATAAATTTTAAAAAATCGAGAATGTTCTAAAACTTCATCGCTTATGGTTTGAGCAAATTCAGTCTTGCAGTTTTCTTAAAACAGCTCCATTTCCGGTTTCCGTCCATAAGGCCAATGTTAAACTTCTACCTCAGTTTTCACAAAACTGATAAGACAGATTCGCTTCAAAATTTGTATGCCACCTATTGACGGTGAGTTCTAGTTCTAAGTGCCCTGCAAGTCTTTTTGTATTCAGGCGGTACGATTGCGAGATATCAACCTACTGAGATTCATCTTTAATTGTAACGCTTTACAAATGCCCCCTTAATATATAATATTTATAATTTAAAAAAATTAAAACAGGAACTCTAAAGCTGTAAAAAATTATCAAACATTTCTTTATGATAATATTATATAAGTATATATACATAAAATTTATACTCATAATAATTTCATAATAATTTCATAAAAAAAAAGAATTATTAAAAATTTATATCCATTTAGATTTTAATTTTATATGTATATTCATAAACATGTATTTATGTATTATACAATAAAAAAATATCATATTTATAAGTGTATATATATATTTTTTTGTTTCGTTACATAAATGCCGCTGTTTCTTTCACAGTATACAAGCCATCGAGTTTATATTAATTGCCAACAGAATATAAAAGTTGGGAATCACGGTGGCTTCTTTGGGAGAGAAGAAAATATTTAATATTATTTCTTGTTTATTTCAACATGTTGAGTAACAAAGGTAATTCGTGTCAGTTCATTTATGGATTTGTTTCTTTTTTACACGGAGATAATTATCCTTAAGGTCCACAAAATGCTAATGAGCCAAAGCTTTTCTTGCTACTAGTCGCAAACATTAACGTATCGTAAATTTAACAGTTCATCGCGTCGTTCCCGCCGTTATGGCGCTTGTTTGCTGGCTTAGCGGCATAACTTTTATTTTTTTTCTTATAAAGACAAGTACACCAATGCGAATTATTATTCATAAATATGATAGTATTTTTTTTATTATATATATAAAAATAATTTTGCAATATTTATAATAAAAATGTTAGTAAGATATTAGATGCATATCAATTTTTATAATACACTATAGCCTATAGCTAATATAATTTCAAATACAATATATTATATAAATATAGTGTAATATAGTGAAGATTTTATTTAAATATATTATAATATAATATTATATTATTCTTTAGTGACCACAAACAAAAGTTGTTTTCAAATTAACTTTCTTAATAATAAAAATATTTTCATTTAAATATATGAATATTTTGACAAATTGTATTTTTTCATGGGTCAGAAAAAGCTGAGACTGATTTATTATTTAATTTAAAAATATTTAATAAAATATAAAAAAATATTTTTAGATGACATTTTTAATTTTTATTATTTAATTTTGCCGCTTCCATGATTAGAGCCTCGAAGCCGCCTTTGGTTATATGGAGGAGTCTCTTGTGATGATTTGTTTATTGAGTGTCGCTCCAGGAGAGCTGAACGCGCGGCACAACTCACGAGAAATAGCCCAGGTTATTGCTTATATAAAGAGAGAACCCGCCATTATGGAGAACCTTAAATACCAACATAACTTAATGGTTATGATGATAAATAATATTTTATAACAGCAAAATATTTCTCACACACATCGAGTAATAATAATAATAAAAAAAAACTTTTGATTCAAAGCTTATTGCATGGCATTATTTACTTTTTAAAGTGTTCAAGATAATTATTATTAATCATAAAAGTTGATATCAACAATAATAAATACTTACTATATACTTTGATATGATGCAAGAACTGCATGTCATATATGTACAGTTCAACAAACTTAAAATTACCACCGGAAGTAGCCGGAAGTGAGAAGTTTCTGGGACTTTCTGTTTAATTTTGGAACCTGAAACTTTGTAGAGAGATTAATTTAATGCGCCTGCAAAGTTTTAGAGTTTTCATTTGTATTCTTCAACCAAAATACTTCCACTTCCGGTTACTTCCGGTAAGAATCTTATATTTTTAAACTCGACTCTGTATGAAATAAATAATAGAAATAACATGACTTTATGTTGATTATAAGTTTATAATATTAAATGAAAAATGTAAACATAAATGTACTTGTGGTATTCAAATGAAGAAAGCTGCAGTAATAAAATGTAATGTATTGATATTGTGGTTATAATGGACAGTAAATAATAGTTGATCATGGAGAACTGCATGTGGAGACAATTTTATAATAACTGTATATAATTTTGAAGCTTCATTATTGTTGCCACATGAAAAAAAAAAGTTAAAATACTTTATTTATATTTGATCTATTCCTCTATTATAATATTATATATTTATATATTTGAAAAATTGTGCTCAAATCATGCCATATTTATATTATACTGAAGAGTCCTTTTTTTGTATTATACTATTATACACTATATATTCAACCAAAGTGTCAAAATGTATCTTTCCTATACCACGCATGCATGCAGATAATAATTTATATTGAATTGTGTATGTATATTTCGAAATTAAATTAAGAAACAGTAAGCTAAAAAATTATTAATTGACGTGCTTTTTTTGTTACAAGAGTGTATGTGTGATTGGCACCAAAAAAAGGCCCTCTCACTTTCATTCGCCCCCGATTTTCTCGCTTCCTCATTCCCTTCAACTCCTCTCTCCCTCTGAAACTATCATCAGCTAATGTAAGCTTTTTGCTGCTATATCACCATGTTATCACGTGCTTGCTCCCAGGTTCAACAAATAGACAAAAATCAGTTGTTTTGCAAACCATTTCTTAAACTAAAATTTTACATACCATATTAATGCATTATAATATTAAATCTGAATCGATAATATTTTGATTGTTATGTTAATTACATCTATGCCGTATATACACCAACATATTTATAAATCTCTATACACAATGTTGTCCTAAAAATATAAAACAAGATACGTGTTATTCAAAAATTTGTATACGCTCATCAAAATCTGAGAATGTGTTGAACAAAAGCTTACGCATATTCAAATGCGGCGTCCCTCCTCTTGACTTGTATTATACATGAGACTGCATGCAGCTGGGAGGAGTGTAATGGAGCCGCTGTCATAAGTCATCACGGAGACACAAATTGGTCGCGGCGAGGGGTCCTGATGTTATAAAAATTCAAAACCAATTCCTTACTTCTATAATATTTAGACATCAAAAAAGACTAAAGCATGTGTATAAAGTTTTTTTTTTAATGTAAAGTAGGTATAATACAATAAATGTTTTATATTTTGAATACAAATTTAATGGGTATAACAATTTGTATATCTATAAAATGTATCTATTATACTGTAGGAATGTTTTTTTTTTTTTTAAATAATTTTAATCTTTTATTTTATAATTATGATATACTGTATAATATATAATAATGTGTAATTATATTATTCACATTATATTTCACATTATTTTATGTCTTATCATTGCTGCATGCACATAATTATTGCATGCATGGTATGATACTGATGCAAATGGTTTACACTTTTAATGCATGCATATAACTTACTAGTAGTAATGAGAATCTTGCAGAACCTAATATTTTGTTCCGTATATAATTATTTCTATGGCAATTTGAAATAATAAAGTACAGTTTAAATTGACGGCTATCGTCCTTTATTTATTTTAAATCTCATTACCTTAATATATTTAGTTCATTTGTGTATAAAATGATGTTCCTCATTGGCTTGGACTTCTATCCCGTTTTCATCAGCCTGTAAAGTCGGCAACCCTTCCAGCAGGGGTGCATTGCGGAACAAATTTCAGGTGTAAATGTTAGACTTTTAACTTTTAAACAAATTAAGTAATTTAATAATTATAAAATAAATATCATATTTACGTATATTTAAAATAAAAAAATTAACATCTTTGCGCGACTCCTATTTTTTTTTATATAATTTGCATTTTATATCCTCATTTTATAATCACGTTTAATGCTTGCTAATGAAAATGATTATGCCTATACTATATAAATACAGTATACATGCCGGTATACGGCTCTGAGACGCACCTGAAGCCATATAGGTAAAAAGGAGAAAATATTTTTTATAGAAAGTCAAATTTCATGCTTGAACATCAAACCCAGTACTTTGTTGTTGTATGATTTGCACATCACTGTAAGGTGGCGGTGTCATGAAAAGATATTTAATGTAGTCCCATACAAATAAAAATTTAAAATTTGATCAATATCTTCAGATCATTACGATAATTCAAAAGAAACTATTATATTATTTATTAGGTTAAAGGGTCAATTTTGTTGCACCTTTTTTTTCTATATTCCTATTTCTATAGATATAATATTTTTTTATAATAAATGATCATTTAATGACGTCATATTCAAGTTAAAATGTTTTAGTACTAGAACTCGCACCTTTACGATTAGCTCTATTGTAAATTTGCTTCTATATAAAAGCTATAGCTCATTATATTGTACTAATACAGTATGATAGGCAGACAAGAATATATATATATATATATGTATATATATATATATATATATATATATATATATATATATATATATATATATATATATATATATATATATATATATATATATATATATATATATATATATATATTATAGATTCAAAGCTTGTGTACAAGCAAAAGTATTAAAAAAAAGACTGATGTTATATTATATAGAAAGTTTTATATTCAACATTTATATGAGTCTTGCCGGTAGATATCAAGAGGTATAGAGTTGTCAGGTAAATGGGAAGAATGTAGAGGAGCTATAACCAAGAGATTTTTGTGTTAGTCTGTCATTGTGTGTACGGGGAAGCAGCAAGCTCCTGCATGGTACTGAGAGAGAGAGAGAGAGAGAGAGAGAGAGAGAGAGAGAGAGAGAGAGAGAGAGAGAGAGAGAGAGAGAGAGAGAGAGAGAGAGAGAGAGAGAGAGAGAGAGAGAGAGAGAGAGAGAGAGAGAGAGAGAGAGGCACAACAGTCACTCAGCCAGGCCATATGAGTGACAGCAGACTTCTAGTCCCACCACCATCACAGCCTCCTGAGTTTATCTTGTTTTATCAACATCGACCTTTGCCGGCATTAGCTTTGAGATTCTCGCGCCTTTTATATAATATTTTTATATTTATACCTTCATTCTTTTATATAGCACCTGTAATGTCTGATGATCATATTATATACGTGACAATACAATACCTAATTATTTATTATAACATATACAGGTATAAGTTGTCGTCATATAATATATGTAAATGATGTTCATTAATCATTAAATAATATATTATGATGAGTATACTATTGTTATTTACCTTTTTATGTAATTATTACTAATTTTTATATTATTTTTAATTTAAATGTTAAAAAATAAATATTAATATTGATGAAAACACCTGTCGATATTTTTTTAGGGGGTTCAAAAGTTTAAAAGACAAATCATTTTGAGTTCTTTTATTTAAAATGCTATATATTATTTTAAATATTAATCCACTTAAAATCATACTCTTTAAAAAAAAAATCTCTTCCTTGCATTATACGATCAGAAAGGTTCAATTAGTGTTGTTATTGTCTAATATAACAAAGAAACATTTCAACAATTTTTTTATTAAATAAAAATTTGTAGAATTTAATGATGATAAAATCTAATGAAATAAAATTTTAAGCCAAGTCAAGAGAAGATGATGTTCATTGTTTTGTATCTACTTGCCACTCCAACTTGCTCATTTGATCGACGTAGGTCTACATTATTGACCCCCCTCCCCCTTCTCTCTCTCTCACGTCTCAGGTGATCGGCGCGGCTAGTTCAAACGCTCCTGAAGACCACGCCTCCTCGAAGATCGCGCTCGCGATGGTAAGACGGGGTGGAAAGGGTTGCGATGGTCCCGCAAGACATCCGCAATCAAGCTGTCACTTCACTATAGCCTTTCCTTCTCGCTTTCAGCTTTACTGCTCTTCAAAAACTTTTCTTCTTTATCGTCATTCTTTTTTTTTTACACTATAAGATTTTTTTATTATTTAATATTTAATATTGCTTTGCTATCCATATAGGCTTCTTCTTTCACCAGCAAAAACCACTGCCAATTGTATAGGGAAAAGCAAAGCAGCTAGGCAGCTCTTGTATTATTATCATCACACTGTACCACCCTAACATCTAATGTTGAATCGTAGAACAAGGTTATGTAGATATCACAGGTAATACAATGAAGTTACATAATGACAGGCAATTAAATATGAAATTTTGGTAAAAAAATACAATCTGAAATTTGAAATTTTAAAATGTAATTTTTTGAAATTTTATTTTTGATTTACCTTTTAATTAATTAATTACAAAATTTGTGTTACCTTTTCTTATAATATAACCATGAACGGAAAAGGAGCTAAGAAAGGAGGTGATGCACGCACTATTTACGTTAGGAACATAATTGAAGCAAAGGTGCCGCTTTGTATGGACTTTTTATATAGAATTGCTTCTGCTGCTGCATGCTTATAACCCTATACATCACAGCAGTTATACATGCCGCTCAATTGCTGCTGATATGTTGAAGTAGGAGGTGCGCCAGCTATAGCAGCCATGGTTGATATTTATAATAATAATAGTGCGCTAGGAAGCCATCTTGAAATTTAGGTGGGTGTTTTCTTTTCAATATCTTATTTCTCCCCTTCTTTTATATAATAGCCACACCTTTTAAATGTTTAAATGACGTCATTATATATAAGAGGGTAGGTACTTACCTGTAATTATGTCAAGACTACTTGAACACGTCTTTCAATTACATTATTCCTACTGTACACCTCCAGAAATCCCAAACGTTATATCCTGTTTTGTTTATAGGTGTTGTCATTGGAGATTTAGTGAGTGAAATATTTTGATTTGGCTGCATTGACTGACAAGAGAATGCTCTTTTGAACTCCCCAAAACTAAAAATGTGTATATTTATCTTGGAGTTGCTTTGTGTACTTGAAAATCAGGTGGTGGAGCATTTTGAATGACTCTAGCTGTACATGATGGTTACTTTTTTTGTTTTTATTTTTGATTGATGTTGTACTTGATTTTAATTTGAGTTAATCACATTGCATTATTTTATGAAGAGTGACTGTTTATAATGACATAATGTAAAGTCATCGCCTTGCTAAATTTATTTAAAAAAAAGGTCAGTGAGATAAAAAATGTCAATGTTAATGAAGCAATATTTTTAATTAGTATCGTGAACAGAGACCTTACAGATATAATATATGATTCAATATTTAATATTTAATATATACTCTCAACGGTGCCATAAGGCTATATTATTTAAATTAGCGAGGGATTGCCATATATGCATCAAACTTGTAATATAGATTATGGATTTCTGTGTGGGGGCCCATTAATTGCAGGTCATAAGATCGACATGCATGACTATATTTATGTTTCTCTATATATTATACACTGCTCTTTTTATTTGAAAAAATAAAAAAAAATGTTGGAAAGAATGTTAAATTATGTCAAAAATTAACAGTACCATCAAATTGTTATATATTTAAAAAAAAAATGTATACATTTTGTAACACATAAAAAGAAAAATTCCGCTTTATATTTTTTATATTTTTACAATGGCATATTTTTTTCACGGTGTATTTAGTTGACGTTTGACGTCTTTTTAAAGTTCCATTATTATTTTTTCACCTTTTTTTACAATACGTGTTTTGAAGATTCATTCAGCAGAAAGAAATTCCTTACGTCACTGAGTATTGGACGGCGTGGGATATGCCGGCGTCCTTTCATGTTATATAGTGGCGGCGCCCGCGCCTAACTGCGACAACATTATACAGAGGGGATGGTGGACACCGCTAGTCACTATCGTACCGCCAATATAGTCGAATTATGTTAACAATCCCTCACTAAATTAAAGGTTTTCTGTTGTCAAACTTTTTCAAAAGTTGTATGTAAAATTTCGAAAGACGATCAGACACCTTCGCGTCATTTATATATGACCATGCAGAAAACTTACCACAATGACCAAATTTTTCGAAGTTTTCCCGAGACGCATGCATCTGTCGCTTATGAGTGATAGTCCAGGCGCGGATCCAGAATATAATTTCGGGGAGTATTGGTCTCATAAAGCCAATGTTAAAAAATAAAAAAATGTAAAAATGCCTTTATTGCCCTTGTTAAATCCAAAATTTCGGAAGGAGGGGTGGGGGGTGAATCACACCCCAGTAGACGTTCCTCCCCCCTCCCGCCTGGATCCGCGCTACCGTCCCGGGAAACCCAAACCTCCCGAAATCCTGTACATATTTTTTTGGGCCTTAAGGTAATAGATAAGAAACGGTAGTCTCTGATTTTTTTTGGAAAATTTCAAAACCGAAATTTAAACAAAAGCGTAAATTTCTGCTACTTTCGGAGGGGATCTAAAATTAATTTAACTATATGATATCGGTAGCAAGAAAGCAAGAAGGGATTAGGGGGGAACAGAAAACACCAATGTGCTCTTTCCATAAGCAGGTAAGCTTGAATGAACAAGTCGAAATGTGTCACCATGATGATCATGTCAAACCTTGCTTGCTTGTCGATACCTCTTTCGCTTGCTTTTCAATAGACTTGCCGACAATTTTTATGTCTTGTTGATGATAACCTTTTAAGGATTTAAAGATTACTACTGTGCTGCACTCTTTGTTAATATAACTTAATCTTTTATTTAAGAACCTTTTTTTTTTTTTTTACAATAAACTTTATAAATAATTCATTGATTTATGCAAAAATATATTTTTATTTCTTTTTATGGATATCATTTAAATGTCTAAACGAAAGTATTAAGCAAACCATGAAGTAAAATTTTTTGATGAATTTCCATCATCATCAACGTTGATGATAGTTTTTAATTTAATCTTCTACTCTGCATAAATAAAAGATAAGAACACCACGCAAATGTCACGGTATGGACACTCCCATATTAAAGAGGGGGAGGGGGTGGAGGTCTGGGACTCGCGTCTCCGTGAAATCATCTTGACGGGCGTCGAGTAGTCACAGAGATCCGACAAGCGATGCTCACGCAACCACCGAAAGAGGGCGCCAACTATTATTATAGATTACTTCTTAAAAGTAACAATATAAAAAGAAAAGGTAAATTCACACACAACGGATGAAGCATGCAAAAAGCCATCTTAATATACCGCAAATGCCGCCACAATATAATAACAAAGTAAATCAATTCACACGGAAAAATGTTTAGTATAAAGAACATTTTTATTTATTACAAAAAAGAAAGGCTTATTTCAAGTAAAGATTCTCATGAAAAGTGTTTTACAATGAGGATTTACAGAGTATTTTTTTTTTATATATAAACGGTGAGATTTTGTGTAGGTGCAGAGAAGCGAATAAGTAAGATGATACTGTGGCTACATGATGGCATTTTATATAATACATCACTTTTCAATGTAAAGCCTTTATCAAATCTCTTAACAAAGCTATGATGAAAATATTTTGATACTGAATAAATATTTATAAAAAAAAGGAGAAAAGGGCATAATTCCATTGAGGGTAATAGCTGCACGTTTATATACACAATTGCATGCATGATGGTTAAAATTTGTAGAGCACTAGCTTAAATAAATGCTTACGGAAAACACTTATATAAAATTATATGCAGTGTGTAGTTATACTTTTTTTTCCGACCATGGAACCATGGCACATGAATAACGATATGCAATATTTATGTATTTATGGTTTATATATATACTCGTCGCCTTGGAAAATTCCCCACTTGCAGCCTTGTTAATCACCATGATGCTATGTGTTAATATTCTTCTGGGACATGGTTGATTAACATGACCGCAAAGGAAAATTTTCCGAGGCGACGACTGTACAGTGATATTTACAATATTATATATCAGTTGTAATTATTTTGCTTCAATACATTCAGATATATATTAAAAAAAGACAACACCATGCCATGCAAATTAAATGTTACATTTTATAACGGTTAACACGATTATGCTACCTTCGTTACGGTGTATAATAATTGTTGTTATAATATCAACAACAACAGCAGATATAAAATATAAATAATCTTATGCTCGACTGTTCTCCACATGCCCGTCTGGTGGCTCGTCAAGCGCGCGACAGCTCAAGATGGAGTGGTCCTCACAGCCTCCCCGCTGGACCTGATCTCGCCGCCACGGCAGCCAGCAGGAAGGCAGCTGATATGACACCTGACTGTGCTGCTGAAGCTCGGCGAGTCAAAGCCAGCCAGATCAAGATAAAATATTTATACTACTCTATCCTCACGATGCTGCAGAATAACCTTATAACATGGAATTCACAATCATGTTTATAACGTGTTGTGAACCAAAGTAGATTTTATATGATATATAGAATAATTTGAACAGATTGACTGACAATTTATTTAATGTTCTTACCAGATAATGGTAAGGAGATTTTTTACTATTCTCTGGTCATATATTAAAAATTTCCCTTACCAATAGATGTCAGCACTAAAGAATCATCCAGTATATATAAGGAAAATTTGCCAGATAAATAATATTATAATATTATTATTAAAGTTATTTATAATAAATATGAAATATGAGGGTGTGGCATGTATATTATTTCTTAATTAATATGAAAGAATAATATATATTTCAGAGGTGATATTATACTTCATCATGGAGTAAATATATAATAATAAGAAACTTTGACCTTTGGGAGTACACCTTATAGATACTGCAGGTGCTCCTCATATTTATAGTGACAGGTTGTGGAGTATAATACAGCTGATATAGTTTGGTGTTACGGCAGCCAGAAATATTATGTCAGCCCCCGCACGTTAGGTAGCTATGGCACCTGAAGGTTACTACTCTACATGATGAATCTGTCCCGACCTGAAAGCAAGTCACCTGAGCATCAGACTCCCTGCTGGTGGCGTACTGTCAGGATCAAGCCAGCCGTGATGGATGGGATGACGCGTTCCCACGATACTCTTTTAAGGAGACTCGAACCTGGACCAAAGAACCAGTGACCATTTTCGGAGATAAAAATATTATATATGTAAATGTTAATTGATTTGTAAATGTTGCAATACAAGGTGAGAATTACAAGAAAGAATATGTCATGAAAAATGTAAATTTTGTTGGCTTAATGCCATGTGTGTGCTGCAGGTAAAAAAAGGTACAGAGAGTGGGAAATGGAGTTGTTTGGCTTGCTAAATTAAATTTCTTATTTAATATGATGTGCACATGATGTATTAATTTAATCTGGCCTAAATTTAAACAGCTGCATTTCATGTTCAATCAGGCTGACAACATGCACATATAAGAACTGCATTGTTGTGTAATTTACCTCGGGATCATCATGGGTCAGAACATAATCTATAAAGTGGGCCAATTATATTAACTTAACTGACTTGGATTTGATGTTTCAGATATGAATCAAAATATTAATTAAAAAATATCAACTTAATATGTAATAAGTTGCCTATATAATAACTTTAATAATAATTATACCCCTGAAATGTAACTCGCTTCAATAACATGGATGTGCAATGATACAATGGGATGAACTATATATATTAAATGGAACCAATCTCGGTATAATAACTAGTCACCAGACTCATCAGGATCACTCTGCGTCTCTGCTTAATTGGCTTTAATATTCATTTATTTTCAACACGCTCTTTCAGGTCAAATTTCTGCAAGGACATTGAGACGGACGGGCTGCGGATACATCAGCCCCACGTCTAATCACTTGTGCCATGGAGCTATACATTAAATATTTGTTAATACGATCGGGCATTTAAATTTGCAACAGACGTCCAAGTAACGATAAATAATATACATGATTATGAGATCACATACAGAGGTTACAATATTCCCTAATAGGATAATTAATAATTATTATAAATTTCGTGTATTATTTTTTTCCCCTTCCTAAAAAGGCGGATTCAGATGGCGACAACAGCGATGCGACGCGATTTTGTCACACAAGCTGTGAAATCCTATGCGGCGAGCGAATTCGCCATTGCCGTGGCGAATATCGCGTTAATTGCGATGCTCTTTTTTTTAATCGCCAAATATGGCCGTCAATGGATGTCACAGCAACATGCGCATAATTCGCGTCGCGTCTCATGATAAAAATCGCCATGTGAATCCGCCTTAATATGCGTATATATTAATATAAAAGGACAAAATACATGATTCTTTTTAAAGTTACAATAATGTTATATATTATATAAAGTGTATTTGTTACAAAAGTTTTTACTATATTTCTGCATAATTATTAATTCCTCCAGTACGTGTTGATAGTTTGTTATGTCAGAGTTTTATTTTATTTTTTTTTATTGTATACTGGCGCGTGTTTATAGTGAGAGTGAAATTCTAGTGAATTTGATGTTGAACTATGTGATATCTACGATAATAATGATAGCAAAAACATTTTTCAAGAAATTATTACATCTTTATAAGTATAAACTTTGGACCTGTGTATTATGTGTGTATAATAATCGATGAATACATGTTTTCTTTTCAGCTAAATCCCATTTGTATTCTTTTGGCGGTTAGGTGTAAGAATGGGCTTGCCTAAACCTCGCCGCAATAAAGCACATTTCTATTCTATTCTATTCTATTCTAAAATATTAAATATTTATGATTAATTTGGATTTTCACATTTCGAAAATATTAAATTTATTCGGTATAATCTATTTTATAAAATAAACTTCATGTGACATATATTGGATTCAGTACATATTTTCCCTGTCAAGTTTATGATGTGCAAGTAAACCGCTTGATCATTTGGTCAATCATATAATTAGCCAATTTATTACTGTGCTATATTATCTGATGGAAGGGGAGAATTATTTATACTGAAGATTATACTGTAAGAATAATTATTGTCTAATTTGCATATTTCATAGTTTCTTCATATTGGACCATCAGTCAGATTGTGGTGCGCATGACGTCACAGAGGTCAGGTGACAGGTGCTGCCACAACGACATTCCTCGTGTATTAAGCTCGTCAGACGGCGTGCATAATGGTCGATCCCGCGTGTCATCAATCTACGCCCTCGTGCTGTATATTAGAGAAAGGTGTGTTCTGTGGCGGCATTCCAAACTTCATTGTGACTTCTTCAATAACCCCTAGGTCCGGAGAAATCGTTGATGTCAAAAAGCTAAACATTGACATTCCGTGTGTGTTTGTTGTTCATCAAATATTATACGGATGAGCTTCAATAGCAAGTCATTGCAATGCAAGAAGTAATGGAGATAATAGACATTTTTTTCACAAAATTATTTATGATTTTTAGTAAAATTAAATTTGCATCCTATTAATTTAACAGGATTAAGGTCACTTTAAAGTCACTTCCTAATTTTTTTGTGACAATTGAATGAGTTTTAATAAATTAATTGAAAAATATTATAAACATCATAGCAGTTATCTATTTTTTATTGTTTACATGACATTCATTTTACACACCAAATATTATTGTTATTTAAATTCCAAATAGCATCAATAGCATAATGCATAAAGATATACTTTAGAGTTTGTGAAAATTGTAGAATTTATTAAATCTTATTTAACTCCTGCATGATGAAAATAAAGAGATTCTTATAAATAAAACAAAATGACATTAACAAAAAAATTCAATAAATATATTATTTTTTTTTTATTTGCATATTTATTGTTTAAAAAATTACATTGTCTGCATCATTTTATAAATATACATAATAATATTTGTTACAAGTTGTTGTTATTGTTATTTTTATATATTATTACAATACTTCATCATCATATTATTATATTTTACAACAATAAACGAAAACACGCGACAATACACGATCATCAATCAATTGATAGACTTTCAATTTTTTAACACATCATCAACGTTTGCTCGATATTGCGTCATATTATTGAGCGTGTCAGCCATTAATCTCCATACTGCTCCAAGGCTGCTGCAGATCTTGTGGCTACTTGACATGCAGAACACGTCCAGGAGCTCACGTAGCGACCAAAATATCGTGGGACGTTATTGTCGTCAACTCATCTGATCGAATTGACACATTAATATTGATGGACAGAATGTTTTAAACAAATCTCTGCTGCCTGCTCTGATGCACGTAATAAATATTTTGTGTGACAGTTAAATTTCCTATGTATATATAACATTAGAATTTTGTGTAAATTTATAATAATTTTATAAGTATAATATATAGCAGTGCTTATACATTTCATTCAATTTTCATTATTGATAGATTTTTAAATAAAATAAAAAAGTATTTTCACTTCTCCATTATTATCATTATTATTATTATTAAATGATCATACACTTTTGCGGAGCGAATACAATGTGGCATATTTTACAATCTACATTACAAGTTTACAAAAACAAGACGAAACAACAAAACAAATGGCATTTTGACAACTGTGAGAAATTTTTCCAATTCACTGCATACAATTTCAATTAATTCCAGCGTATAAATTGAAAAAAAATATATAAAAGAGTGTTATCTAATATATTTTTGAGTCACATGAAAAAATATTAATAAAAATATATCATATTATAACAAAAAAAAATGATAAAGTTGTTAAAAGTATACTTTATATAGTATTAATATACAATGATTTCTTTTGAGTGATCATATCTTAATTTCTTAGAATTCTTAATATAGATGCATGAAGTTTGATGAACTGTGAAAAGAAAGGAACTTTAAATTGTGTTCAATCATCGATGAATCCATCGATAATCGGGCCACTTACGAAGGACTTGCTTGGAAGTTACGAGCGCGGAAGAAGTGTCACATATTTATGCGACCGTCAGAAGGACTCCTACCGCGCGACGTAGAACCCCTGAGGAGACGAGTCTTCACAAATCTGCAAACAATTTCAATTCTCCGAGCATAAATCAGGCAATTAGTGTTCGGGTACTGACTTTACAACAGCTAACTTCGAGGATATTATAATTTTGGAATAACAATAAAATATATTTTGTAACATGACATTTTCTCATAGGAAAAGTGTAAAAATATCAAAATAATATTCATATATTAAAAAATCTCTTTATGTAATACTTCATACATAATATAACACTTTGTAATATCGATATTTCATATTTTCTTTATTCAAGTCGTATTAAATAAAAAAATGCTCTAACGATTCTATTATATTTTACAATAACCAACGTAATTATATATAACACTTGCATGCATGCAAAATTAATATAAAAAGGATAATTCTATACATATAACTTATACAGTATTTTAGTTTCAATTAATGAAAAATTCTAAATATAATTGAACAATAAACTCATAAAAATAATATTATTACAAAAAAATAATGAGCATCATTTTGATTGTATCTAACAAATGTAATAATTAATATGACCCTTCTTATTAATTCTATAATTGATTAATTACGCATGTCCCCGCACGTGGCGCTAGTATATATAAAAAAAAAGGATCTCAAGTTTCGATCCCCCGGAGATGAGAAGTCACTTGATACCTGTCAATAATCACGTCAGGGGGCGCGCTAATGACCTTCTCTCCCACCCCCCAAGATGCCTGCTGCATGGCTTTATTGGC
Source organism: Siphlonurus alternatus (assembly GCA_949825025.1). Classification (NCBI taxonomy): domain Eukaryota; kingdom Metazoa; phylum Arthropoda; class Insecta; order Ephemeroptera; family Siphlonuridae; genus Siphlonurus; species Siphlonurus alternatus. Next base: position 39,133,899 of record OX463779.1, read on the forward strand.
CCTCAATAATAAACCTCAGATTGAAATGTGAACTAGGGAAACTTGAAACATGTTACGATATGGGAATATAAAAAATATATTATGCGACGTCTTTGATATCACTATTATAAATTATTCTTTGACATAAACCTTGAGATATATAAAAAAAAAAAACTGCTTATAAATTATGATTTGAAGGTTGGTAATGTGATCATTACATGATAACATGATAAGACAAACATATTTTTGTGTAACAAAAGTTATTGATGGTAATAATATATAACAAAGAATAACAAAAACAAGTATAATAGTAAACAATAAATATTAACAAAATATTTGTAACTGATCGTTTGGAAATATGCTGAAGGTACAGTACTGCATGCATAATATACAAACAATGTTTAAATGAAAACAAAATTACTTAAGTTAATAATATAAACAGTTAGGTTATTAACAATAAATAATACAGGAAGGATGTTTGAAATGGTATAAATAGTAATATCTCACTAATATGCAAAACAAACCTACTATATATAACACTGCACATAAATAATATAAATACAAAATTACCTGTAAGGTAAAAAAAAAGTAATTTTAACCCAAAAATCAAATATATTTATATAAAAAAAAATGATACAAAAATTTAATTTTGTATAATTATATCATATAATAATATATTTAAATAAAAAAACCTATTAAACACTAATTATTAACCAAATTATATTAATTGACTAATTAATAATAAATTTTAACAAAAGGTTTGTTTATATAACAACAAAAAGTCTGAGAAATAGAAGCACCACCTGCTACGTTATAAAAACCACACTATATTTCCTTCTCCCAACTGCGTCTTACAACAATATAAAATATTGAGAGCATTGTCGTCGCCACGACTAGATTTGTTAATAGTTGGTCTCGTTGACCCTCTAGTGACCTCGCTACTGTAGGTCGAGGTCATGTGACCCTTGAACTCCCTAGGGTCCAGATTGAAACCCCAAGCACGTATCCCATTGCTCGCAATTGACCTTAAAGAGGTGACCGCATGCAGGAATCCCAATATGATCTTTAACCTAATCATCATATAACTACGACCTCCTTATAGATGTTACAATATTACATGATGGGAACACATTCTATATATTTACTTTAAATATTATGTTCAACTGGTATATATACAAAGTATACATATGTATAGAGGAAAAAGCGTTTGAGTTTATATATTATATATAGGGAAAAAATGTTGGTTTTATAGAAAACATATAGGGTATAATATCATAGTTGTATACATTAATTGCAAATTGGATCAGTACGTAATATTTAGTACTGCATAGCGTATTATATATAGCCAGGAGGAAAAAGAGGGAGGGGGGTTAAACTAATTTTCTTGAGAGGAAAAATGCATGGGCTGTGGGTCCACTCCTGCTACCAGCTTCTTGTCCCCCCCCCCTTTTTAGTGGCTATTCCTTTTGCATATATATTAGCAATAAAACATATATATCATACTTTATATTATGTCACTCTTTAAAGAAAAACTGTAATATTAACACAAGCTAAATTTTACCTAATTAAAGCTCATTACATCAGCTATAAATATAAAAATATGAATATTTAATATTATGTGGGGATGGAAGAGTTAATAAGACAGTTGCTGCGACGTCAGATGTTATGAAATTTTAATATAATAACTATGCAACGTGTTCTCCCTATATATAGTTGCAACGGAAACGATTATTATATTCACGTTATGCTTTTTATTTAGAATTAAGATTATACTTTTTATGTTTATCATTTTAATTTTATAATTGTAGTATATATTATCACTTGCACATGAAAGCATGCAACATTGACAGTTTTTTAATATGAATTTTTGCTTAATTAAAACATAAACTGCAGATTTACTTTAAGGATAATATTACAAATTAATGTCCATAATATATAAAACCACATATTTAAAAACTATAATTAATACATTTAATCATAGACAAAAACAAAAGGAGGGTGGTTACAAGCTAGTCATTGCTTTAAGGGCTAGTTTACTACCTGAACTACGATTATTATGACCTCACCTGCATCATGCATTGGTGTGTGTGTCCCTTTTTTATCCGATATATATATCATCAGTATTATAAATTATTGAAGAGTTTAAAAAATGTATGGTTTCAAATTAGCAGAGGTAGTTTGAAAAAAAAATATGTATATATATTAGTCACTATATATATATGAATATAATAAATTCAACCCTCATATAATAATAGAATTAAAATTCAACATTGCAACTACAGGATGCATTTATTTTAAACGCATTTTAAATTTGTTTCAAAAAACAACATATTTTTTACTAACAAATGTAAGTCAAAACATATAAAAATACAAATTTGTGTTTATAAATTTTATAAATAATAAATAAAAACACCAGACTGTTGTTAAATTTGCACACACACTACACCAAGTTAACACGATTATAATGACAACCCATTTGTTATTTGTTATAATTTGACAAACTGATGGCAATTTTATTTAATATATCTAATTTACATACAACAGTTGCGATTATATATAATAAAATACAACTGTTTTTATATATTTTTTTTTCAACACAATGACATTTTTCTAGCATATGACACACTTTTTTATTATATCTCTACAAATTAAACTAATTTAGATAAATTAAATTTATTGTTTTCATGTTTGATAAAATTTTTAAACAATTATTACAAAAAAAGGGAGTTTTTTTACTAAAAATAAAATCTATTATACAGTTTACTAAATGTAAGATTGCCCTGATGAAATAATTCCTATGGAATTTTTAAAATTTGGAAATAACATTCTAAAAATTACCAGAAAGGACAAAAGTCCTTGCAAAATTCTAGGTGAGAAATATAAAAGAAAGTTTGGAAAACTTGCACTTCCAGGAGTCATCTTAAACTGTGGCTACTGTATAATAAGAAAAGAAGCATTTGAATAAATGATATGTCATTGTTGAGCTTGCGTGCTCGGCTGGACTCAACTTGGCGTGAAATTAGATGAGATCTTTATCAGAGGTAGATGAAACAACGACGCACACATGCTAGGCCGGATGTGACGTCACACGTTTATTTACCCCTTTTTAATACACAACCCTAATAGAGTTTGTTTGGCACGCGCTATAATATATAGAGCGCACGGCGTCACCCCCTTAATAAAAACAATGCATGCACTTAACCTATATCAACTCGTAATCTATTATAAATTAATATGTAAATTGGAAATACTTTAAAAAAAATTAATTTAATAAATTGTTTTTTTTTAATTAATATGATAGAATATTTTTTTATTAACAATAAATTTGATATTTTATATATTATAATTTTGTATGCATATGATTATATGATATTTAAATATTTTTTCTCACTCATTGAATTTATACATAATATTTTGAATATATATGAATTGTTAACACAATAAGAAACAGCAACAATATGCATGCTTGAATTACTTCTCTTATTATAATAAAGTGCTGCTGAGGTTACTCATTTTATTACTTGTATTTATTTTTATACACCTTTAGACAACACGAACGTTACCCCTGCTCTGCATGTTTGAAGACGTTATCACGCAGTCTATATGAAAGGGTGACATGGTAAATTTAGGGGTTGGTTACACTTAATCTAAAAAATTACAGATCTGCTTATCTTTATCTCTTGTATCTGCAGCTCAATCGGAGGTAACATTCAGGCTGTCCCGAGGTGTACACATATAATTAATTACGGTGATGACGAGTTATTCGGCGGAGTTTCGCGACATGTCCACTGATGAAGCGTGACGGTTGACAGCGCCACTCCCAGTATAATTCGCCGTACTGCCGTCCGCGGCGCCACTATTCCGGCCAGCATATTGCAGCTAATTAGCAGCCAACGTGGAAGCAGATTTCGTTTGGGCAGCCACCTAACCTTATTGTCAACTCAACTCCAGTATAATAATCACTCAAATAAGATAAAAAAAAAATAAATAAATTTTAAAAATAATTTTATTATATATTATTTGATGAACTTTATACTTTATTTCTAAATTAAGATGAGATTTAATTAAATATATCGTATATAACATTTCGTAAAAATAAAACAATTTAAAAGTTCAAAAAATTCTGTGCAGCTGACTGAATAATGATTTCTATTCATACTTTTCTAAATAATTTTTTAAAATTATATTCAGTGCAGTATGTGGCGATTTATCTTAATTATAGCATGATATAATAACATATCATTGATACTATTATCTATTTACACAAATTAGTTAAAAATTAGTTAGGCCACGTATTTATTTTTTTTTTTTAAAAGCAAAATTAATAATTCAATATACTATACAATATGTTACATACATCTGATTTATTTTATCATGGTCATCTTAGTGATATTATTATTAAACTTTCATGCAATTTTATTGCAGGTACTACATAATTAATTAAATAAATCTAAATTATTGTGGAGTAGTATTATATATGTTGGCACCAAAGCTCGAATTCGGGCAAAGCCCGAAAAAAATGCGCACATCTAGGTGTGCCCCTAGCGATTTGAGCAAAGCCCGAAATCAACAAATATTTCAGGCTTTGCTCATTTAAATTTGATCATTTCTAGAAGTGCTCATGCAAAGCAAAGTGAAAAATAATAATTGGAAATTGTGCCGTATTAATATAGTAATAATTTTTAATAAATAAAAAAAATTGTAAATTTAATAATATTTTAATTACATCACTCTTTTAATTAATTGCCATAAATACAAATTTAACATTATTAGCATAGCGTGTATTTTTTTTTTTTTTTTTTTATTAAAAAATATCTTTCTGTATTGTTCAAGCATACTAAATACGATTTTGTTACACTTTTTATATTAATATTGTATAATAGTTAATATAGTTATAATTTAAATAATTTTTTTACAGCTGATATATTATAAAATCATTTTAACTTAATTTATAGAACTTGCTATATAAGAAGCAAAGAGCTCCTTAGGATAGTACCAAACCTACCAATTAAAAAAAATTAATAAGGGAAAATAAATAATATTATACCTGATTATTACCTGATCTTATTATTACCCGAACTTGACTTATTTTTATAACAGGTATTACTATCATGGCATTTTGAATTTCATCTATTTTTTTATTTGCACAACATGTATTAGATTTAAGATTGATAACCTTTCTTGCAGTTGCAAAACACAAAACCTTGCTTTGAATTTGCTAATGCTGCTGCTGATCTGAGAGACTCTTTTCTTTGTCATGTGTGGTACGTCGTCTGAACTTGAAATTGTTCATCTGCAACCTGGAATTCATTGCTAGAGTATAATTGTAATCATACCCTTTAATTATAAAAAAAATGAAAACATTAAAAAAAAATAAAAGTGTCTCTCAGTGTGACAAAATCGTATTTTTTCCAATATGACTTGAATAATACAGAAATAAATGTTTTAATAAAAAAAAAAAAAAAAAAATACTATACACGACACGCTATTAATGTTAAATTTTTATTTTTATCAATTAATAAAGAAAGTGTTATAGTTAAAATATTATTAAATTTACATTATTTTATTGTTTTATTATTTATTGCTATAATACGGCACAATTTCCAATTATTATTTTTTATTTTGCTTTGAGCATGCACTTCTAGAAATGATCAAAAAAGTGAGCAAAGCCCGAAATAAAACTTCTCGTCGGGGTTTGCTTTTTTCGAGTTGAGCACTTCTAGAAATGAGCAAAGCGCGAAATAAAACTTCTCGTCGGGATTTGCTTTTTTCGATTTGAGCACTTCTAGAAATGATCAAATTTAAATGAGCAAAGCCCGAAATATTTGTTTATTTCGGGCTTTGGTCAAATCGTTAGGGGCACACCTAGGTGTGTGCATTTTTCTCGGGCTTTGGTGCCAACATATACATTTATGAAAATAGAAAATACAAAACATATAGAATTATTATAATATGTATACTTTTGCAAACCTTTTTTATAACCCATCAGCATTATTTTTAATCAATCTACTTTTAAATGCATAATAAAATACAAAAACTGTATAACAATGAGTGATACTGATAATATAATAAATAATTTACTTATTACAATAAGAAAGACGTCATATAATATTTCCTTTTATACAACATATTTAAATATCTCGCCGGTCACCTTCATATAACTTCTAACCGCATAATAATACGAAAATATATATGTATTATGGTGATTATAATATGTATTCAGATGTAAAATAGCAATTCATACATCCTTTTCATTTTGATTTGTTTAAATAATAGTTTTTCAACATGCATGTTAGGTGAGGATTGGTCAAGTAGTTTTATAATTAGGGTATAATTAATGAGTAATTCTGAACACCTTTTGCAAGTGGTAATATAACAAAGCTCTCAGCACCTTTTAGGGCTGCACAAGTGACGGTTTCCGACAGCTTTTTAGCTCACAGGGGGGAGTTAGTTTTTGATGTTCTTATATAAAGGAGGAGTTGTTGCTTATCATTCGTGAAATCTACGTGTGCTGCTGCGCCAAAACACGCGATAAAACAACAAGGAAATTAGGGATCATCAATATGGAATCGCTCCATCATTTTTATAATGTATCAAATAAAATTGTTACAGTATTATGGTTGCATGAATTTAAATATGATCAATCAATTATTATACTGTATGAAATTAAATTTGATATAATCTTATTAAAATGAAAATTGATCAAATAATTATTTTAAATTAATAATAATAATAAGATTTTAATGATTATTTGAAATTATATTTATAATACAAAATCAGGTTTATAGCATGTAGTGTTACACATTATATATATAATTATGATAATTTAGCAGTAATGTATATAATAATATATACATATATTATATAATATAATATTGTAATTTAACTTGCATGTATTTTCAATGTAAATATCCAAATTCTATGAGATTAAATTTAATTAAAATTGGAGCTTACTCTAATTTATTATTACATAAAAAAATTCTCATTTAAAATTTGTGACATTTCCTTTGGCATGAGACCACTACTCAAATTTCCCATATTTCATATAGCGTCCAACGTTCCTTTATACAAGTTAAGACACGCACGCATTTCGTGCGTCAATTTCGGTAAATTTTCAGGCCCCATTGCACCGCGAAATTTCAAAAATAGCATTGCATGATGGGCGCATTCAAAATTTCGCGGCACGATATGGCCAAAAATACTTGAACGTGATTGGCTAAGCCCTTTAACATTGGTCCAATCGGTGACTTAACCTGTATAAAGCCAACCTTGATAGCGTCCTGCTGCCATGGATTTGTTGAGATCTAGCTCCGTCTCATAAAGACTCAGATGATGTTATCGCGTGGATACAATACAACGCTAAGCTGCTATAATAACGATTGGTGTCCCAGTTATCCGTCCATTCTTCGTCCATCAACCGTCCTCAAGTGTTACAGGAAGTCACTTCGTAGCTCGGCGTGCTGGTCAAAACCTTTTCAACAATATGTCTTGAAATAATATATACTTAATTCAAGTTAACAAATATAATGCGTCGCATGATATTATATATTATTACCATGCACGTATGTCAATGTGGAAATGCATATCATAAGATGAGTCATGTGCGTCAAAAGCATTAAAGAAAATCATAAAGTTTTACCACTTTCATTCTTTTATTATTTTGACTATAATAATATATCAGTTTAAAAAAAAAAAAAAGAAGTTGATCAAAAACTGTGTATATATACTGCAATGTACATTGCTACATTTTTATAAAGTACCTTCAAAAATGTAAATAAAACATATTTGTAATAAATATGATAAAATCATGCCCAATAAAGATATACAAGATATTTGCGTATACACACACATCCTCTTAAAGGCCTTATGAACCTTTGCACAGTATTAAGTGCACGGTTAGCTTTGCTTCAGGGTGATTCGGCTGCATAATTTTTTTCGTTTCAGCAGCACAAATATCAGAGATAATAGCCGATGAAAAGGAACCTGTGACGTCACTCACGCTCATTCAGCGGCGACAATATAGGGAAATCCCTGCAAAAGATAGGTTCACTCCCGCTGCAACCACGGCCACAATTTGACTTCTGGAATTTTGAAACTTTACCAGGGCACTCTTGATAGTATTTGTCAAATAGCCTGAAAGATTTTTTTTGATGACATTCATACAAATCGAGTTATTGCGGTAGAAAGAGGAGCAAAAATGTTGTATAGGAAAACAATGTTAAATTTTTAGCTTATCTTGCAACCGCAATAACTCAATCTGTACACACGCCACCAAAAAAATTCTTTCAGCCTATTTGACAAATACTATCAAGACTGCCCTGGTAAAGTTTCAAAACTCCACAAGTAAAATTGTGGCCGTGGTTGCAGCGGGAGTGAACCTGTCTTTTGAAGGGATTTCCCTATATATATTGTCGCCGCTGAATGAGCGTGAGTGACGTCACAGGTGCTTCTTCATCGGCTATTATCTCTGATATTTGTGCTACTGAAACCAAAAAAATTATGCAGCCGAATCACACTGAAGCAAAGCTAACCGTGCACTTAATACTTTGAAAAGGTTCATAAGGCCTTTAAAAATAGAATAAAGTTAATTGCTTTACATTATCTTGACAACCCCTGCATAATTAATGTTTAATATATAGCTTTATATCAAATTAAAGATCCCTAAAATATATTATATATAATTGATAAATTAATTGTTATATTATACCCTGCGATGTTGTTATTATAGTCTTTTTACAATAACATTTAGTGAAATCATGCTTTTTTATATTTTTTTATATATATATTTTTTTTTTTTCATTTTTGACGTATCTTACTCATGCATAATGATTAATTTGTAAGTACCTGCACTTATTATATGGTACCTGTTACTGATGTATTTAGTTTACACTATTTACACTATTTACAGTATAAATATATATATTTGGAGTTAAACGAATAAAAAAAATCATTTGAATTTTATGTCTCCTTATTATACATAGCGGCAATAGGAAGGGTGACGATTTAAGCTTAGCGACGTGAATTAAGTTTAGGTGGAACAAATATGTTTGTTTCTCCACCGGCGGAAACGTCACATGATTCATGTCCCTATAAACGGAAAATATACAACGAGAAATTCGTTGAAATGTTTAATAAAGGCATAGTAAAATATTTTGTTTCAAAGATGGAGTGATAAGAAAAATAATGAAGATAGAAAATATTCTTTTATATTATTTATGTTCATTGTAAACTGTTCTGTTTGCTATACATTAATAATGTGTAACATAAGTAAGTTGGTCTATAATTTGTTAAGTCATTAAAAAGATTGATTTAAAGCTGTATATGTCTGCTGATGTTTAAAACAGCAATAAATAATGAAATTGTTGAGGTGTATATTATAGAAATTTTACCTGTGAGACTATAGCAATTAACACGGTACATAATTTCAGCAATTAAAAATATTTAATTTATTTGATGAGTACTTTAAACTTACATTGCATGTATATAAAATTGAAAGTCATGTTTAATTCACTTTATTACCTTTCAAATACGAGAATTTATACACATATAATAGTATAATATACCCCTAAATAAGAGTACATTATAATATAATACAAATAATTATACATGATATAATATTACAAGTATATTATATAATTATTAATTATTATATTCATCTATTCATCTATTCATCTATATTATACAGAGTGTATAAATAATGAAACAATTTCATTACACTCCGTATTATAGAGCCTAAAAATATTTAGTTTATATAAAAATACGAAAAAATTAATTAACGAATTTAATTTAAGTTACATTGGTTTTAGGGAACTCTCACACAGCCAGCTATTAATATATTAATTTCAAAAATCATGCAGAATATCATGCCAAGAGAGCATGAATTTTAATTTAATTCACACGTACTATAATACATAAGCGGTGTAAATTTAGTTGTACTTCAATTCTTGGGATGTAGACTGATAATTATGCTAAAAGGATGGGGAGTCATACTTTCTCGCGGCTCTCCCAAAAATTGCAAATCTAGATATCTTTGTCTCTTGTGGAGCAAGAGCTGAAGGGGTTTATGTCCGAGGTAAATTTTTTCAATGAAAAATTATATTTTTACGTAGGTTATAATTTATTACCTTATGCTAAAAGTAGGGCAATTGGCAAATCTATAATTATTTATCGTTAAACTAAAAACAATACTTTTAACAAATTAACATTTTTTTTAATTATTTTTTTCGATCAGGCGTAATTTCAATATGCATTTACCCAATTAATAATTTATAAATCTATATGAACACTTAACTGTCAGTTATAGTGTCCATATTACTATATCATCTTCATTATTCAAAAATATACAAACCATTTACCCTTATAATAATGAATCAATTAAATAAAGATTAAATTATAATGGTAATGCAAGTGTCATATGGTGGCGACGTGTAAATAATTTCCATGGTAATTTGTGACGAGTGGTTTCTCAGAATTGCTCTGCTTGCCTTCGTGATGACATCAATCTGTATAATGATGGCAGTTAGACTGTATCGCGTCATCCAGCCGAGAGCGGCTGCTGGAACGTAATTCGCGAGGGTCAACGTGTGACGTCACAAGGAGCCATGTACACTTCGAGATCGTAGAAACGTTGCCCTTGATTTATTTACATAGTCCGCAGCTATAAAAAACAATGAGGTGCAGATTTGAAATTTTGGGAGAATTATCTCATTGTAGTTTATAAAACTAAAAATTTCAAATTAACGCATGTATATGACACCACCATGCCTTCGGAGACTGCATACGTGGCAACCATGCAGGTTTGGTCTAGCAATATATAAGAGCAAGTACACAACTTGCATTCTAAGCTTCCTCCCTGCTTCCCCCACTTTGATTGTGTCCCAGTACTGCTGCTGGTGGCAACCCCCTCCTTAAAACAGAGCAGAGGAATGAGTATTAAAAGTTCATGCAGCCACATATTATCCTATATATAAGGCACTCCTTATAGCCTATAAGGAGTGCAAGGTGACACCCATATATATATACCTCAAGATAGCATGAATTTTACCACATGCACATGCATTGCTTTGTTTGTGGGTTATATTCATTGGACAATGAAAGTGGAGGTTTGCATGATATGAGTGTACTGATTAAGCATTTTTGGACCGTTGGATATTATTAATTATTACCAAACATATTGCAAAACTAATTTTCTTTGAGCTTTGGCAGGGAGAGCGTTCCGGTGATCCCAAGGTGTACCCCTGGGGTCTACTTGCCTAGACTATAGTCTCCACATAATCTTCTTGTCTGCAATCATAGTCGCCATGTGAGGTTGATTGAAATGCCTGGTGACGTCACGAGATTAAGATTGGAGCTCCGTGTAAGGAGGACCCTTATAAATTACCATGGGGATAATTTATAAGGGTCCTCCTTACATGGAGCTCCAATCTTAATATATATTAATCAAATCAACCAAAAGATGTATAGTATAATTAACAATTGAAAATTGTCATTACTATAAGTTTCATCAAATCCTATATAATATAAATACAAAAGCAATCATATTATTCTTCTTATTTTATAACATATCATAGACATGCATATATACAGTATAGCATGCATGATAAAAAAAAATTAAAATTATTTTCTCAAAACAGGAAAAAATTAAAAAATAATTTTGAACTCCAAATGTACAAATATTTCCATACAATTATAGTCTAAATCATGTAACAGTTATGGTTGCAGCATATTATTTTTAACAAAATTAATGTTAATTAATTCAAGTTTAAATTTTGAACTAACAGGCATCTTATGGGATTTATAATTAATTTCCCGAATATTGGACCAATCTGCATATTATTTGTGTGCACTTCATGCATATTTTTAGTATTAATACAAATCATAAATTAACCTAACATGAATCAAAAGCGCTTACTGGACGGCTTGTGAGGTAATTAAAAGCACGATGATATGGTCGAGAGAAAGACCGGCAGTGGAGCTCGCACTGGCCGCTACCAAGCGCATGACAAGCACGGACTTGCACAGATGTGGTGTTTTACACATCACCGTAATTCATTAAATATCTCATAAGAGTATTTAAGAGTTTTTGAGAGGTTTTTAAAATTTAAATAAAATAGACTTTTAAGGACTTTCTCAAGTGTTAAACAAAGAGCAGAAAAATAAAAATACAGCAGCTGCAATTTAAAACAATAGTTTTTTCAAGATTCTCTTTTATACAAAAAAAAAAAATCCACATATATATACTTCAGTGTTCTGTGTTTTGTGAAAAAATAAAATTTTCTGATCTTTTCAAAACAACAATTTGAATAGTGGCTAAATAAACCCCATGTGGTATGGAGACACACATACAAACAATATATGTCATACAAGAGCAAAATTTTACTACTTCAGATTCTTTGTTACGCGTTATACAAGACTGCCATACCATAAAAGATTTAAAAAAAAAAATGAAAACTTATATTGTTTTGTTTGAATGTTACTTCCATATTATATTAAATAATTCTCAAGTTAGGGGTCATTACATTTGATATTAGTTATGAGCAGTGGTGAACCACGAGTTAAGTGGTTGGTGCCACGCTACAGCATTGACCTTTTCTGTAACAGCACCATGTTGGGACTGACCCTCCCCCTCTCCCTCCCCCAACTTATCATCAATTAATCAGCAAAGGTTGGAAAACAATTGACTCGCATCAAACGAAATGCCGTGCAAAACAACGCTACTATTATTATTGGTTTAATCAGTTTGTTTGTAGTGCTAATTGTTATATAGATGGAGAGAAGAGAGAGAGAGAGAGAGAGAGAGAGAGAGAGAGAGAGAGAGAGAGAGAGAGAGAGAGAGAGAGAGAGAGAGAGAGAGAGAGAGAGAGAGAGAGAGAGAGAGAGAGAGAGAGAGAGAGAGAGAGAAGGGAGAAGTGCCGGAGAACATGTAATGCATGGCTTGCATGCTCCGAAGCAAGCTTGATGTGTACGCTATTTCGACACAGCAAAATATTGCAGCTCAGAGTCAAGATTGATAGAATGGAAAATATTTATAACTGAAGTAATCAATGTATTTATTCAAGATCTAAACTTATATACCTTGTGCTTGTTGTTTTCAACCATCATTGATTGACATTTTCTTATATACAGACAGTATAAATAATTTTATTATGTAATATTTCAAAATGTTGTTATCATTTTTATCTGTGTACCTCTATGTTGTATTATGTACAGCCACATGAGGAAATAAATAAATAAATTATTTTAATTTTAATTTTTTCTTATTTATTTGGCCTAAAATTTATGTTATAATATACTCTATTTATGTAGGGTGCGATTTTACGAAAGATGATTTATTTCCATCTTTATTTTTTTCACTATACAAGACTTTTACAAGAGTATATTATATTTATATATTATATTCATATATATATGAGCCTTCAATGACACTAATTTATAAAATATGGTTATATAGATGGGAAACCTATTTCTGCATGGATATAACTCCATTTGGAATCGATTTTTATTTTGTATATAATAATATAGAAATACAAGCCCATATTTGTTTAACATGCTTAATTTTTCAATTTGTTCAAATGGTTGCATAATTTCAGGCTGAAATGTCAAAACACCTAATTTAGTTTACATTTCATGTTTTCTATTTATTAGCTATACCAAAAACAATTTTATAACCACTTTCCTCACAATACTATAAAATACATTAAAAACAGATTACATCATCATAATATATACTTTTATATTTATTATATAACACACCGAAGGCGTTATAACGTAAAGTTGCAACTATAAGCAAATATTCAAATTTCCTACTTTTTTTTATACAAAGAATAATTTTTTTTATCTTATATCTGGCCACTTATTCAAGAATTATCAAGGTAGGATCTAGCTCCTTAAGTGTCGAGGGGATGTTAAGGGAGGGAGGGGTAATGGATGCACACAGCGGGGTGCAAAACCCCCGAGGAAATATTCAAGAGAGTGATCGCATTATGACGCAAATCGTCACTCGAACGTTGTATTTCGTACGCTGGCTGACCCATCAAATTGAAATATTGTCGCCTGACTAAGCAGCAAACCACGAGTGTGATGGATATTGTGAGCCTGCAGACTCTTGAATTATAAACTATGCAGCAGGAGTAATTCAATTGACAATAAAGTGTCGTAATATAATAATATTATAATATAATACAGAGGTATTATAACTTTGTATTGTGTCATATTTTATATCAATATATAATTAATTTTATTATATGCATGCCAATGAATTATGTATTTTATGTTTAAATACTTTGATGCGTTCTGTCGCATGCATGGTGCATGGCGTACTCTATATAATATCTTCATTGAGTACTTTTATGTATTTTCAAGTTATGAATATTTTATAAGGCTATCATGTATATTTTTCTTCATAAAATCCTCAAAAATCACTTTGCATCTTATAATATTATATGCCATATGACATGCAATGTATAATATGCAAACTACACTTCAGCAAATGAATTACATCAAACATAATATTGATAATTATATTTTTTACATGCAATAATTTATTATAATCAAAATATGAATTTAATAACAGCATTCACACGATTTAGGGTCTAATTGAATTCACACTATTGTTATCACCTTTCGTTAAAAAACTTAACATATAAAAATAATTAATTTCATGATTGTAGGAAGATGGGATTCATAAAGAATTTTAAATTAAAATTAATTTAATTCCTACATGCCTTGGCAACTCAAAAATTGTGTATACTATTAAGTTCCAAGAAACCCACACCAACAATCTTAAATTTTACATCTGCTACTATGAGGGATGCTGCATGTTTGTTATGGTCAGGGGAGATGTGATGTTGATACAAGAGGCTGTATGGACCATGAGGTCACGTGATCTCTGAGATGGAGCAGCTGCAGTAGGATTGCGCACCGTCGCCATGTTGCCACCACCATGTTGACGCAAGCAGCGTCGTCTTCAAGCAGATTAGATGTAATTCCGTTTTATTGCCACAGCAACTGCAGCTCCATTTAAACGATGTAGAAACAAGACGTTAAACCACAAATCTACGCACTGTGTACATACTGCACGTTGTAGTGTGATGTGTTTTTATGAAAGATTGCTCTATCAAGTAATGACTCATATTGCAAGATGTAAAAAAATACTTTTTTTTTTTGAAATTATAAGGAAAAAGTATTTACATGTTCCCTTTTTTTTAAATTTAATTTTAGTTTTCTTGGTTTAAATCTATGGGTTTTATTGTATCTCCGTAAAATTTGTATTCAATAAAATTAATTAACAATAATTACCCATTATACATGATGTTATATTATATGCTTTATATATTATAGAGTTTTATAGCTGTGGAATGTTTTATATATAATAATCATGCTGCATGGCCTGCATGTCTATAATTCTATATTTATTGAAAAATATTAAATTTTATTTTGGATAAAATATGCCCATCTATTTAAAGTGGATTTTATTTTAGTAATTTTGCAAAGAAAGCACCTGCATACTGCAGTTATTACACATAATATATATATATATATATATATATATATATATATATATATATATATATATATATACTGTATACATATTATATAATAATATCTTCATGCAAGAAATAAAATTTAGCACCCAGTTGAACTAAATTTTACGTTCTAATTGTTGTCCTATATATTATTATATACTCATACAGCTTCAATTGTGCCTGCATGGTTTCTTATATTGCATTGCATTTAAAAAAAATGTTCTGTTTTAGCCGACGTTATCAAAATGATGTAAATCCATTCCGACGTGTGGTTCCTGCTATACTGATAACAGCTGATAAAAGTCGACGTCAAATTGAAATATATTTCATTTTGATAATAACTGAAATTGTAAAACATGTTGTATATGGCTTGTTTTTGGTTTAACATTTTAAATAAAATAATATTTATTATGCAAACCCATGCAATTGTCATAATTTATTGCAACCTTGATGTTAGAATTTATCTTATTCCTATATACATACATAATATTTTTTTATATTTTTTTTTTAAAAGATGATAGGTTTGACAGTGAATTTTATATTATAATTATGATGTTTGTAGTCCAAATATTGAATATTGATTATGGCTGTAAATATTTCTTATCGTTTTTATTGTTTTTATTTTGCATGAGTATTTGAATAAAAGACTTCAAATGTATACTGTTATTTTTATTTTATTTTTTTTTTTAACTATTTAACACCTTAAAAATCGTGAAGCAAAACGCTGATGTGACGTAATAATAATCATGTAGTGCCTTTTCCTATATTTATATGCTTGAGTGTTAAATATTTGCATGATTATGACGTCACAGCGTTTTGCAACCCGATTTTAAGGGTGTTGAGTTAAAAAAAAATAATGATAAAATTGACAATACATGCATGGTCCCCTATATATCCAAATACGCAATAAAAAAAAGTCATGCAATGTTAAATTATACAAACTGGCGTCTAGTAGAAAATTCAGGTTATATAATTTTATTAAATATTATTAAATATTTTCTCATTTTGTTTAGTATAAAATTACATGGAGCCAATTAATTAAAATGATATGAAAATATTTTATGTCATTTATATATTATACTCTTTAATATTTACTTAAGAAACTAGACATTATGTTTTTATAAAGGAAAATAATGCCTATATATAGCCTTATTACCCTAAAACTCCATGAAATACATTCTTCTCTTCAGCATATATGAAAATTGATACTCCAGTAGCAGCAGGGTCTATCTAAATGCACACCCATCACATGACAGCAGTATTATTATGATGACGCCCTTCGGTTGTTTCTGATTGAAAATTATCCCACCCGCTAATTGCCAGTGACTGCATGTGAGGGTCTACTGGGAGGGGTGACCGCTCAATCAACACTACAACCAACATTTAATTAAATCAAACGACCCACATCCTCTGACACGTATATAAACACAGCAGCCCCTTGTGGCGCAATCTCCTACAATGTTCAAAACAATATATTATTTGTTTATTTATTTATCCGGTGTTTCTTAATAATATTATTGTCATGTGTTTTAAAATATTGTCTGTTGTTGTTTTAGAAAGGCAATTAGTTTTTTCTATTAGTATTCATTTTATTTGGTATTAGATCATTAATTAATCCTATGGTAGTTTCTTAATAATTTAATTATTTAATTAGCTATAATTCTATTAATTATTTACATTCTTGTGAATATTTTTAGTTGCTCTCATATAAATATTGCACAAATTGATATATAGATAGCAGCAGATCAAATTAAATTGTAATATAAAAACAATTGTAGAAATAAAAGTATAAAATTAATAAATATTAAAAAAAAACGAAGTAAGCTGTTTATTCTATGCATGTTTTAATTATTCAGAAAAATAATAAATAGAATACTCAGAGGTTATTTAACTGTTTATCATATAATTTTTTATTTTAATTTCTACAATTAATTTTAGATTGCTATAATTATTTATATATATAATAATGTATAATGATATCAATCAACACAATTTCATTCGATCTGCTATCTATAAATTTAATTTTTATGCTGAACTATGGAAATTTTCGTATCTTGCTATTATATATAATACTGATAAGTGAAAAAGCTGCTAATATAATATAGTTTTACTGGCTAAATTATAATATTTTTAGCAATGCATCATCACATTTTTAACTCATTATTTTCTCTTCGTTTCGCTAAAAGTCAATATTTTACATTTAAATTTGTTTTGTTTTGGTTCTTGAACAAGTCTAAATTTAAAATTATTATTATAAACTCTGCATCATTAAATAATTTGACATTTGCTTTGAAAAATGCAATACTACAAAAATATTCATCTATAAAAAATATCATTGTATGTATAAAATATATACAATGATATTTTTAGATATACATTTTTATAAATCTGTGTTTTATTTCAATAGACAATAATGGATGCATTTTTTTATTTCATAATTAGAAAATATACATTAAATTAAGCTTTTCTGAATTTTTTTCAGATTTTTTGGAGTGCGGGAACTAATTTTAAAAAAATATTTAAAATTTCTGAATTTGGGTGGTACACCTGATAGGACAACCGTGACGTCATTGACAGCCAATCACAGCAGCCGTGACATCATCAACAGCCAATCGCAGCATGACAAATGACGTCACGGTTGTCCCATCAGGTGTACCACCCAAATTCAGGTATTTTAAATATTTTTTTAAAATTAGTTCCCGCACTCCAAAAAATCCGAAAAAATTCAGAAAAGCATAATTTTGGGTATATTTTCTAATTATGAAATAAAAAAATGCAACCATTATTGTCTATTGTCATTGAACAATTCTTAGGTTCTAACCAAAATAAATTTTTGTTGCTGCTATAAAAATTGTATAAGTAACTGATAAACATGACTTGCATGCAATTAAATCTGTATTTATATATCTGTAATTATTTGTATTTATATTTATTTATTTATATGTAAAGTAATTAATAAGAGGTGTTCACAACGTACTCTGCATGGATTTTAATGTGAAATATTTAGTACCAGATTTATACTATAATACTGTAACTGGAATTTGATTTAATCATTTTTTAGCGCCATAACAGACTAAAAAATATAAAAAGTTCTTTATGATCACCCTCTCAATATAATTATATTTATAAAAAAAAATCAGATTATTTTATTAAGAGTTCTGGTCTGATAAAAAATTATTACAAAACTAAAATCTATTTATTGCTACAATAATTACTCTTATATTCCATCAACTTTTATTTATTGAAGTATTATATGAAATTCTCAAGTCTGATCAAATAATATTAAAATTATATAAAATTTATTCTTTATTATTGCAGTATTTTTTTTAATAAAAAATATACCTATCTCCTATCTACGTATAAAGTAAATATAAGTGCTTGATATTTCTGTACATTATGTAAGAATTAAAATTAATTTAAAATAATATAAATAAATATTATAAAGAACAATTGTTTTAAATAAATTCTTCAGCTAATAATATTCAAGGATAAAAAAATAAAAGCTGCTATAATCTACTGTTAAAAGGATCATAATAATAATTTAAATTAAACAAACAAAATTGTTGATTTGACTTGTGTATTTTTTGTACACTAAGGCATTCTAAATACATAAAAAGGTAAATTACACTATTTACAATTTTTTTGCCCGCGTTATTTAATAATAATAATATTTTATATAGGAATGCAAGGGCATTTTATTTGGTATACACAATAATAATAATTAATTAGGCTGCTGCAATTTGAGGGCACTTTTTTTAAAATATTGACAACAATAATTTAATAAATGAGTATGTCTCTTGAGTTATCGTGTCCTTTTTCACGCACATTCACAAATATAACGTTGCACAGAAAGTCAATTAACTATTAATAAATTATGATGGCAAAATGAGTTTTTAATTTGATTTAAATTAAAATGAATAACTTTACATTGAGGATGATTGGTGTTAAACATATAGTACGTCATGTGTTACACAAAAATTTAATCATATGAATCACTAATAAATTATAAAATGAAATTTTTAAAAATTATATATGGCAAAATGAGAATTTAAATTTTGAAATAAATAAACATTACATTAAAGATGATTGCTGTTAAAAAAAAAAGCTCACGTGTGATACATATTACAATAATTTAATGTAAACAATAATAAATTAAATGAAAAATATGATGGCAAAAGAGTGGCAATTTTGATTTGTTTATATAATGTCAGTAAGGACGATGAAAGTTAAAAGATTGTTGTTAACTCGGCCTTGCGACCACACTCACGGGTTTGTAAACTTGAGACACCGGAGACCCTGGAGTTGAGGGCCTTGGAGACCCTTGACTTGGACTCGGGGATGTTCTTTCGGAGCTGTTGACCCCTGAAGGACTGGTACCAGGACCATGTTGTGGCGGTACCAACATGGCACCAGGAGCCAGACTGCGGAGAGTAGTGTACAGTTCAAACGGTGAAGCTGATGGTCCGGCGAACAGGGGTGAGGCTTGCAGACGTAACGCTGAAGTATACTGTTCGGCGGCTGAGGTCGGGGCAGGACCCGCCGCTAACAGTCTTTCCATGGAGAACCCGTGAGGTTGATGAGTAGGTGTTGGTTTTGGTAACCCTGAAGGTGGGATGAGACCAGGGTAAGGGTACATTGCCGCCGCTGCTGCAGCTGCCACATTATGATATCGGTACATAGGATTACAATAGAGTTGTCCGAGAGGAGATAAACCCCATGCTGGAGCATACGGACCAGGGTATAGTCCTACCGTACGTTTGAAAGCCGCAAGTCGACTCCTTGAAGCTGCAGTAGATCTTCGGCGTAATTTCCCTGTTGTACCACCAATAAATACATCTTCACTTGATGGGTCCAACATCCAATAATTACCCTTACCAGGATCATCATAATGACGTGGTACTTTAACAAAACACTTATTTAAACTTAAATTATGACGTATTGAATTTTGCCAACCTTGTTTATTATCACGATAATATGGAAAGTTTTTCATAATAAATTCATAAATACCATTTAATGTTAAACGTTTTTCAGGACTTTGTCTAATAGCCATCATAATTAATGCATTATAACTATATGGTGGTTTTTCATTTTTTTTCTTATCGTCTTTATTTGGATCACTCGATGCAGTTTGAGAGTCTGATGCAGTTGGACTTGGTGCTGCACTGCTGCTTCTAGGTGGTGGAGAGTCACTACCGGTCACATCGAGCTCGGAGTCCGAGTCACTGACGGGAGGAGAGGCCGCGGTCTCCGGTGGACTTGCCGGCCGACTCGCGGTCTCAGGTAAAATTGAACTTATACTAAATGAAGATTTAAGAGGCGTACGGGCCATTGCAGGATATGGATGAAGACCTTCTATTTTCACCATGTTGATGTCATGCCACTTTGACTCCAATCACTTTTTTTTTTATCTGCACTTAAATCACTATTGTTCACTATTATTTCGTATGTGGTTTATGAGAGAGCGACTACGTGTTTCTCAAAACCTGCTCCCAAGCAAACTAACTCCCACTCCGATACAGCTGCTAGTTTTATACCACAATGTCAGGCTGTCTACAAGCCACGCCTACCGGTGATACAACTACCATTCACAAAGGAAACCTGTGAATAAGACACGCCTACAAAAAGGGGAGGTGTTTACCCTCCACTAGCGCTTAACTTATACGACAAAGTTGAGAACTAATTTAGACAAACATTAAAAATTAAAAACAAACATTTGTTTTACCTTTTTGTATTAGATGTTGGGAATTTTCATTTTTTTTTTTTTTTTTTTTGTAACTCAATTTTCATATATTTTGAACTTTTTAGTCTTTTTACTCATAAAATTAGTGAATTAACTTTTGTTTTGATTTTAATCAAAAATTAATATTTTATTGCATAAATACGCGTATTGAAAATTTGGTTTATTATAATATTATATTATAAATTATAAAATTGGATTACTATTTTACAATTAAGCGAGATAATAAAATTTACCTTATTTGTAATTAATATATATAGTATTTCTGCAGTTCGACGTTAGAAAATTAATGTTTACAAACTTAATGGAATTATATTTCTGAAATGTTGTAAAGTTTGTTTCTCGGCGAACAGTAATGATCAAAAGGTTGCATACTTACATTTCTTGCAGGCGGAAGGAGAAAAATTGTTCTATAAAATATTGCATAGAAATATAATAAAATAATGTTATCTGGTATAATATAGAAACCATTACAGTGACTATAGTGTTTTAGTTCTTTCATGTTTTTTTAATCGTTATAATAATGCAATAATTATCCATTTAGTATTTAGTTTCTTTCTTTAATATCGAATTATCGAATATTTATTTTTTCTCAATATAAGTTCATAGCTTGTAATATTTTTTTTGTCACTATAATATAATTATTACAGCTTTATTTTTATTATATATAATTATTTATAAAATATAAAATTCTTGCAATAAACAAAAAATATTATTATTTTTCACATTACTATTATAATACTTAAAAAACAATTCAATGCATGCATTTTTATGATTTTTTATTACATTGCTTTTGGAGCTCCATGAATTAAATTATTTATCCAAATTATTTTCTTATTTTTATAGCATCATGTGTATCAATTAATAAAGTGTATTAAAAAGCATCTTTTTTTTTAACTTATAATTACTATATGTTAAAACTACCGTTATTAATCCACATTATTTAATTTAAACAAACTGCTATTTAACATTTTTTTAACGCCACCATCATAATACAAGTGAGTCATGATAAAATGTTAATTTATTAAATTAAAACTCATTAATTTGCAGCTGAACACAACACATATAATAACAATAATGAACCTATAATAATTCTCTATGTTGGACACGTTAATTCCATATAAGCAAAATTTACTTAATATTTTTATTAAACTTAATGAGGATTTAATTGTAACGATGCGGGACATTTTAATGTTGCTAACAATAATTGTGCGGCCCGCATGGAACTCATGCAGTGTGTGCTGTACCCGCATGATGTCCGGTAGTGGACCTGCTCAAAAGTTATTCACAGGGATGACCTGGGGGGCTGTTGTTATTAAGAGGGCTGCTGCTAAATTGGCAACACAACGCTGAAATAATTCTAGATTAATCAAATTTTATTACGAAGATAAGTTACAATAATTTATAAAAATTAATCGAATAGGATTTCAGAATTCGATGAAAGTGACATACAATGTATTATATATTAATTGAAAAACTTAATCTGAAATTTATCGTAAATGATAATTATTATATAATAGCATAAATATATTTAAATAATAAAATATAATGTAGTTATTATTTTATACTATGTAATATTTTCATAGATCAAATAAAATTACATATTAATAGATGTATATTTTTATATATTGAAAGGGAAACGAAACAAACACACAATTTTTTTTTAAACAAAATTTAATTTTTTTACTCTTAAGATTTCACAACAAAAGTACAATTTATAAATAGCAATGAAGTTATCAAATTGTATTGAATTCGATATTTTATAGAATATCAGTATTTGAGTTAGTATATACATAAAATTATATTTAAAAAAAAATGCAATGAGCAAGTCTTCATAAAAATATACCCTTTCATTGTTAAATCATGAGAATACATACATACATACATATATATATATATATATTATGTAAATTAAAATTACAAAAAAGTAACAATTCATTTCATCAAACATCTCTTTTATAACAACAATACAAACTATTGTATAATATAAATAAAGTTACAATACAAATTATGAAGATATAATAGTCGTTTTGTTTCTAATACGTTGGCGTGTTGCTTTGATTTATAGCGGTTTGACATTATGGGTTGGGCTGCTGCGAACTCGAGTGGTAAGACAGATCGCCGCTGTATGTCTAGAGCCACCACATAATGCCATTAGTAGACGATTCTAATGTTAATCGTCGCCCACTCCCTGTTTTATAGTGACAACAAGATTCTTCATTACGTCGCACACTTGATCTTATAATATATTTAAATGTGCTGACTTACCCCTCATGTGGAGGAGAAAACGTACAATAAGTAAAAATCCTTTGTTGTGAAAACGAGTGGAAAATAGAATTCTCTCCCTCCTTACAATAAGGCAACTTTCTCTCCTTTTATGTTAAACAAGTTGCATATAATGTAAGGGGAACTTACGTTTTTTTTTTTTCTATTTGAAATATCAAAAGAAATGTGTTTTTACTTTTTATAAAGTGAAATTTTGTCAACTGCATGTAAAATAGTATATTTAAGTAAAATTTTAAATAAAACAGATATTATTGAAGCTACAAAGATAAAATTCGCATATTTAATTTAAATAATATAGCCTTTATTTAATATACTTATTATAAATATATGGTTTGTGTTATCTGTGACAATATATATAATTGTATAATAATATATTGATTAGAAATAGAAAGATTGAGGAGTATTGTATTTTTTTAATGACGGCATTGATGGCAATTAAATGATGCTAATAGAAAATAGCTTTATGCGGCGAAGCCTTTAAAGATAAGCAGCTTATACGAACCATTGAAGCATGACAATATAAAATATGGGATTCAGTTAAAAATGTATTGAATATATATTATAATATAACATATTTTATAACAATCTCAGTTATTTGTGCATGATTTGATATTCAGTTTAAATTTTATTAACAAACATAGTGAATATAATATCACTCACTCAGCATACATAATTATAGATTTGTTCCTTCTTAACACGTGATAATTTTCAATGCATTCATGACACATGCTTGAAATAACGACACACATTATAAACACGATATCTCTACATGGAAGAAGTTCTATGTATATACAAGACTAATCGTGGTCAGATGTTTCTCCATCATCCGACTAAGAATAGCCGGGTGTCGAACCCGGACTAACGGCTCAAGTGGGCGGTGAATGAGACGAGCCAGCAGCCAGCAAAGAACACGGACGGCATTGTACGGTCAGCGCGTGCGGCCAGTTTTAATGCACCAACAGCTTTATGATTCGCTACTTGCCGTGGTATGGTGCAAACATTATAATATATCAAAACAAACAATAAATATTATAACATGTTTAACAAGTACTTGTATTTATTTCAATTCATCACAAAAGTTAGTAAAATCTTCAGTTTTATTATAAATTAAAAAAATATATATATTTAAAATAAATCGTGGCAGATACAGCTGATAAATTTTTCATAAAGTAAAAAAAAAAAAAATATATTCAATATATAATATATAAGTTTGGAGGAAAAGCAATTTAATAGACCATAGTGGAAAAATTAATTTATTTGTCATCATGCATGATTTGAGATCACATTATAAATATGTATCTATCAATTAATTTAATTAAAATATATTATAATGTATATTTTTCTTAACATACATGTAATCACAGGTATATTAATTTTACCTTAAGTAACGTGTACTCTCTTAATTTCCAAAAAAGGACAACTTAAATGAACATTTTTATATTTGGATAGAGGATATAAGGACTTCAAGTATAACATTTTTTTTTCTTCAGATTGAGTTAAATCCTTGCTCTATAATAAGCACTCTCCTATTATAGCTCCAAATCGATCGAGGAGAAAGTAACATGCCAACATAGCGTCATGCCAATCGTTTCCCCATTATGTCGTACGTTTGCTTGATAAATATTCACATAAACATTATTATATTATTATTATATGATTATGATGTCACAATATATTCCAGCATGATTATATATATTTATATATATAATTGCTTCCAAAAATATTTGTAGAAAACAAATTGTATACAATACACAACTCAAAGTGTTTTTTTTTTTTTTTTTACAATTAAATAAAAAAACATCATGCAAGTCGGAATTCACCGTATTTTTTTTTTACAGTTTTCATGCACTACAGCATACAAAATAATTTCTTACGTAACAAAGTTGTTTTTAACATTGTAGTCACAATGAAGCCGACAAACTGATTGATTGACTTAGCCATCAGCATGAACAGCATGCAGTCTTATAGTCTGATGTTATTGTAGGCAAGACATCGATCGAGAGAAGCCACAGAACGTGCGACTGCATCAAATGCAGCAGCAGCAGCATTGTCTGCTTCGCGAGTGTCACCTGGCGGTAGTCAATACCGGCTGATTGGACCACTTCATCTTGTTATTGTCGACATACAATAATATTTCTTCTTACGACGACAATATTTTTAACTACATTTTCTTGTTAACATTGTATTATGTTTGTATAACAATAATATTTGTGGTTTTGTTGTGCTGTGGAAACTCAAAAGTCATTGTCAATAAAGATGATAAATTTTAAAAAATTTAAAAATAAGTTGTTACATCTTGAAGTCTGACTTTGCTTTTGTGACTCTGGATATAATCGTGTTGACAACTTATTATGATTTTGAATATTTTTAAATGCTCAATTGTTATATCATTATCATATATTATTTATTATATGTCATTATTATCATGGCATAAAAGGATCTAAATATATACATGTAATATTATGATAATTCACAAGAAAAGGTAACATCATGTGCAAAGATTTTGTCATTAAATTAGACCCTAAAAATTAATAAAAAGCATATTTGCCTCAATCTGCATTTTAAAAAATGTTTGTATAGATAATATATTTTTCTTTTTAATCAAAATGGAGCCAATCTATAAGGTTCAGTTTAAATTTACAAGAAACTGCTCAGAATATATAGCTATTATGTTATACAGGTAACTTACTTCATAATATGATAACAGACAAAGTCAGCTTATTCCTCTTTACATTTGCATTTTTTTTCTGCATGGGAGAACAACATAGACTGAAAGTTTATACCATATCATACATTACTATATTTAATTATTAACCATCATAATTTCATTAAAATTGTACATACGTGCATAAAGCATGTTATGTATATATCATACTTATAAACTGGTGGGGCGTCCAGTGTACTGTTATAAATGCATGGTAATATGATATATTTATCGATTTGGAAGTTTATTATTACCATTATTTTAATGTAATGACCTGATAATATAGTTGTCATGATATTGCATGTAATATATAAATATTCATTGATGTGAAGTTATAATCAATATTATTACGTCTGGGGGCGTCGTTTTGAGTCCAGAAGGCGGGTCTGTGGGCGGGTATGGGAGTGCCTAATAGCTTGGTGGTCCTCATATTATACACGTGGGAAAGTGTGTAAGGAGTTCAGTATATATGGTGCTTACTGGTTCGCTTAAAAGCACACACACACACTACGCCCAGCTGTTTGCAAAGTTACCAGAAACAAAAGAGATGCGGTCCACCGAGTTTTAAGATCATTCAAGTGATCTATATATATGGAGTTCGTTCCAGCCGGCGAGAATGCAAACAAATATATGGAGACCCTATATAACCGACCAGTCTTATATAGTCATTATGTAAGAGCACCCAAATGGAAACCACAACCAATATATTATTGCATGAATATGAAAATATTAATGTAGTAGTAGTCTACGTATTATAATACTAGAAATGGAACGTTTCAATTATTTTAAAATCTAAGTATTTTTCTTTTAATAAAATGTATATGAAAGAGAACTATAATGAATACAAGTCATACATAATGTAAGTCAAGTACAAGTATGTACTTGAAATATGATAGAAAAGTAATAAATGTTATAATTTTATTGCGCATGTATTTTAATTTTTAATATTTTTATATAGATTTCAATAAATAATATAAACTATATATATGCGCAGATATGTATTGTATAAATATAATTATACCTCAATTAATGAAGACGAGTGTGCTTGAATAAAAACTCTATAATTTTCAATAATTCTTACATCCCTTATATAGTATCCTTTCAATTTCATAATATAATATAATACAAAATACATGTATAAAGTATGTGCGCAACTAAAAAGTCAATACAAATAAGATACGTTATATACACGGTACATATATAATAAATAAAAAAGTATAAATATGACATTGCGCACCGCGCGAGACAGCATGAACTTTATTTGCTGATAGAGTTGCATGCAGCTCCAAAAGATAAATAAATATTACATGTAGAGTTGCAATTTCGGAGGAGCATATAGGGAAAAAAAATAATAATAATAAGGTAAAGATAACACGGATCAGCTGTTCGTCGTAATCCCCTTTGATTAACATGTAAACCTTAGCAAATTCACAAAAATTCTGAACTTTTTTTGCGAGGCAGATTTTATATAAAACGTGGAAAATAAATTCAAAACAATTAAACGAGCCGATTTCTTTAATTAATTTTTTAGTTTGTCTTTCCATAGGAAATCCCTGTGCTGAAAATTAAACAAATAAATTTTAAAAAATCAGCTCGTTTTGATATTTTTTGTATGGCTTTTAGGCAATAAAATCTGCCTCTCAAAAAAATTTCAGAATTTTTGTGAATTTTTTAAGGTTTAAATGTTAATCAAAGGTGACTACGTCGAACAGCTGATCCTTCTTATCTCTACCTTACGGTGGTAATTTTACATTTGTTAAACTTTACCTTGTCTATGTTATAACTGTTATAAAGTTAATATTTATGTTACCACCAAAAACCGAATTCGGGCAAAAGCCGAAAAAAATGAGCAAAACTAGTTTTGAGCATCAAGTTAAGCTTAAAACCCGAAGTAATCGATTATTTCGGGTTTTGAGCTTAACTTGATGCTCAAAACTAGTTTTGCTCAAGTCGAAATGAGCAAAACCCGACGAAGACTTTTACATCGGCTTTTGTTCATTCCCATTTGAACAAAACTAGTTTTGCGTATCAAAAGTTGTGATCAAAACCCGAAGTAAGATTTTATTTCGGCTTTTGAGCAAAATTTGAGCAAAACTATAGTTTTGTTCATTTTAAAAATATAACATAAAAATAAAATGTCGAAAAGTGTTCATAAAAAGAGTTACTGTTTATTATTTGTTTCACCTTTATTATTGTAACTAATAATCAGACCAAAAATTTCTACATAATCAAGCTTTAATTTAAATTCCAGTATAAAAATAAATTGCATTGGAGTCAAATTAAGCATGCAACTCATCAATAAATAAATAATTATCTGTAAGATCACAGTCTCTGTGTGCTAGTTTAGAGTAATTCTGCTTCTGTCGTTACTTGTTTCTGCAGGCACTGCTGTTGTGGCACTTGGAATTACATTTTAGTTTATTCTTTAGACATGCAGCTACAGGACCTAGACTGACACCCTTTTCTGCAGTTACGAAATATAAAACCTTGCTTTGAATTTGAGGCCAATGCTGCTGCAGAACGTAAAGAAATAAATTTCCTTATCTTGTGGCACATCACTCAACTCAATAAATTTCTCTTTAGCAGCCTGAAATTCATTTCTACATTATAACATGCTTGAAATTCCGTTTTCAGTTGCAAGTTGGTACAATTGATCAGAATTCACAGATTTTACAACAGCCATCCATAACGTTCCTTGGGGATGCCCTCCCCCTCAAATTCATCAAATCCTCCAATTTAAAATAAAAAATAAGTTGTCTTTGAAAAATGAGCAAAACTAGTTTTGCTCAAATTTTGCTCAAAAGCCGAAATAAAATCTTACTTCGGGTTTTGATCATTACTTGATACGCAAAACTAGTTTTGTTCAAATGGGAATGAACAAAAGCCGATGTAAAAGTCTTCGTCGGGTTTTGCTCATTTCGACTTGAGCAAAACTGGTTTTGAGCATAAAGTTATGCTCAAAACCCGAAATAATCGATTACTTCGGGTTTTGAGCTTAACTTGATGCTCAAAACTAGTTTTGCTCATTTCTTTCGGCTTTTGCCCGAATTCGGTTTTTGGTGCTAACATTTATATACCATTGACAAATTTTATAATTTACTTATACAGTGACTGCGTGGAAGATTCCTAAAGCTAATTAAAAAATTGAATCAATCAATCAATTTACTTACAAAAATATATCGCGGAGAAAATTGGAGGCAGATTTGGCTGAAGCTCGTGCAGTTGATGTGAGTAGCCTCATCGTGCAAGAAGCCTCCTCCTGTCACAGCACGGCGCGGCGGGGGTGCAAACGCTACCACCGCCCGAATCCCACGGCCTCAATTTCCCGGCCAATAAGCACCGTGAATAAAGAGCGAGCACTACCGATTAACTTCAGTGTATGATAAATTACGTAATATGTTATGGAAGTAGTAAAAAGTAAAAGATCTTTTAAATTTGATCAGCGAAAAAAGTAAATTTGACGTTAACATTATATTGTTTATTTCTTGTGGGAAAACTTGGAGAAATGTAATATACGTATAGTACAGGGAATAATGTTTAAACAATAGAATTTTAGATTTACATACAGACTTGTGGTAATCGTTTTTATAGGAAAGTACTGAGATGTTAATTTATGAAAAATTAGCAGAAATTATGTGGTATGACTTTACAGGCATGATCAATGTGTGTGAATTTTTCATCAAAGTAATGCATGCATTTACCATGGGAATAATTTATTAAATTTTTTTAACTGAAAAATTATTACACAAGCCTGCATGAGAACTATATAAATTACATAACAATATTTAATAAAATATTTATCATGTAAATTTGAGATATAAAACTATAATAAACATGGATATTTGATCACGAATCACGAGAGAGGCGCAAACTGTGATTTTCGTATTTATATACTGACAATAACTACAAAACATATTAATATAATATTATTATATGATCCAAACATCTTGTATAAATATATGTGTCATGCATGAAACGATATTCAATCAAGTAAAATTGCGCTATAAATTGCATTATAGTATATACTTCGCATGCGGCAATCTGCACCCATTAGCCCAATTAATAAAAAACAATTAAGTATCAAGTGTACTGTATTTTGGGAATAAATATTCAGAAGGAGCATTCACAAAGCCTTTAGGCCACTTTTAGGGCTTGATAATTTAAGACCAGAAATTTTGGGTCTAAAAAGCATGCCTAAAATCGGGCTTTAAATTATCGAGCCCTAAATGTGGCCTTAGGGCTTTGTGAATGCCCCTTCAGATGCTTTATAATTGATTTAAACATGATGCAAATACATAATCTTACATCTCATCATCTTAATATATAAAAATTAACCCTGGTATGGTGATTACAACGCACGGGTCATAAATGTGTATGATAAATGTGACCAAAGTGTATTTTTTTTTTCTCTCTCAAACAGTCACACCGAACATCTTCGTATTATATTTTTTGTGTTATTATACTTTGGAATATCAAAGTGGAAAATATTCTTCTTATAATATATAGCTTATAATATCAATCATTAATGTATTACAACATCCCACATATAACATCAAAGAATATTTAGTAAGAGAAATTATTGATACTAAAAAAATAATAATGTCATCTTTTCTTTTTATAAACAAAACGAAGACTTGAAAAGTTGACTTCTTATAAAACCCACACATACAAGTTATATACAATATAACAAGATTGAGAAAATGCAGGCATGACAGATCAACTTTAAACTCCCAAAGCTAATGCTTTGAAACTCAACCATCTTTAACTGTTGGCTGATTTAATCTTTTTTTGTTTATAATATTATTTTTTTATCAATGTTTTTAATATTTGAGCCGCATCAAAGCTTATATTATTTAAGGGAAATACGAGCGAGAAGATGAGAGAGAGAGAGAGAGAGAGAGAGAGAGAGAGAGAGAGAGAGAGAGAGAGAGAGAGAGAGAGAGAGAGAGAGAGAGAGAGAGAGAGAGAGAGAGAGAGAGAGAGGCGGCTCACAGCCTTCATCTGTCACCGCTAAAGTCGGCTTTTCTCTTATGCCCCAAGCTGCCTTAGGGTGTGAGAGATTTTCAAGCAAAGCCGCAAGCCAGACGACCCCTTTGAGACCTTTTTTGTGTAATATTTGGGCAAGATATCCAGACCGCATGTTTGTGCTTCATTTATAAACTATCGCTCCATATTTCTGTGGCACCTTCTTAAAACTTAAAGGTATCTGTTTCAACTACTTATATATTATGTTTTAAGTGCTATGTTTATTTGAAGTTTTAAATATTCATTATACACAAACTAAAAAGTTCAAAGTTATGATGATGATACAGTTATAATAACACAAAATAAATTTCAACATAGACTAATAAACAATTTTATGTATATAACTGAAAGAAAGTAATATAATGATATGGAATTGAATGCATGCATCGTCCCCCATTCATGGAATAATGAGCTATCTTCCTGCTCACCAATAGTAAGCTCTCTACTGTATCAGGTGAGTTCAATTATGAGCTGCAATAGGTATAACTCATTATTGCGCTCACCTGAAATAGCAGATGGCTCATTATTTCGCGAACGAGAGACAAATATTTGTATATGTTATACATTAAAAATCAAACATTTAATGTTAAATTATATTTTACACAAATTAAATTGAAAGAGATGCGCAGATTTAAATTTTTTGGGGTAATAAGACGAGCACCTAGCCTATAACTATACCATGCATCTAAAAATACTTTAAGTTCAATACTTCTTCTTATAGATTGCATGCGTCATGGGCACATCCCAATACACAGAATATGTGGTGTAACGTTCATGCTGTTTTAAGGTGTATGTATATATATATATATATATATATATATATATATATATATATATATATATATATATATATAAACATAATAATTATTGTATATAAAATAAATGAATATATATATATACAGTTATCTTAAAGAAATAGCAGTATATAATATTACCATTATATTGAAAAAAAAAGTTATATATAGTTTTATTCACTTCAATAAGAATATGACTTTACTAATCAAAATAATCAAGGTCTGGTAACAATAATGACATAATTAAAATTAATTAATATTTTTTTAAATAAATTTAGATCATTGAATACAACATTAACAATAGCATAATTGTTATAGACATTAAGATGTATTATTTTTCTTACTCTTTACAATTCCAATTAGCTTATATTCAAATTCTAGCCCACTCGTTCGTTCTTATATAAATATATATAACATAATAAGACGGTATAACAAACAAAACGTATTATAAAACAGCCAATGAATTGATCCTTGAGGCTTAATGTTAGAGAGAGAGGAGGGAGAGAAAAAGAGTTAAAGAGTTAAAGAGAGAGATAAAGATGTAGAGGGAGAGAGGAGAGAGAGAGAGAGAGAGAGAGAGAGAGAGAGAGAGAGAGAGAGAGAGAGAGAGAGAGAGAGAGAGAGAGAGAGAGAGAGAGAGAGAGAGAGAGAAGGAGGGAGAGAGGGAGGGAGGAAAAAAAGAGTTAGAGAGAGACGTCGAGAGAGATTTTTTTTTTATTTTTACATGGTATTATCTCTGACACAAGACAGATGGAGGCACGAACTAAGGAAATTTAAAGCCTGGTAATATGTTTGTACTCATGTCTTTACACTCACTCATGTCCAACGGTCATCAAGTTTATATTATATATATAAAAAAAATACATCATGCGTCTAGACCTCTAAAATTCTTTTCAACAAAGCGTACAAGTCACTACATAATAAAGATTATATTAGAGGGGAACCACAGATAATATTTTGTGTTAGGGATGAATAACACGTGTTCTTACATAACATAAACAAAAGAGGACTATATTAATTAATAATGTCGGCATTTATTATAGTTTTCAAGATAATGGTTATACTCCCTCTATAATGTGGGGGAGTATTTTTTTGTTGTTATATTTATAAATGGCAGCATTATTGTTATGGCCACTCAATGGTTTTATCTTTAAATTTCTCACTGATTGTGTGTAATTACCATGAGAACGGAATGTTTTAACGCTCCTTGTGTGTGTGTGTTGTTCTGTGTTGTGTATTATATGCATATACATGAATGTTGTCATCCTTAAAAGAAGACGGAAAAAAAATTCCTTTAGACAAAATACTTCTCTATACCCCATCAAGAAAAGTCTTAGAGCTGTCGTTTTGAGCTTGTCTTAATAGCTTATATTATATAAGAGGCTGTTTTTACCGCCTAGCCTGTTTGTGACAGAAGATTTCTTATAGAGAGGTGTGTTTGTGTGTGTGTGTTTATCTTGTAAGACATGACTCAAAAATATTTACAAAAAAATTGAAGTTTTTTATGTACATACAATAATTAGATAAGATTTTTAATTTTTGTTTTTGATTGAAAATTTGTAGTATACTTACGTATAAAATAGAATGGAACTTAATTGCACACAAATCTGTAAAACACATTAAGGGGCATTCACAAAGCCCTAAGGCCACATTTAGGGCTCGATAATTTAAAGCCCGATTTTAGGCATGCTTTTTAGACCCAAAATTTCTGGTCTTAAATTATCGAGTCCTAAATGTGGCCTTAAGACTTTGTGAATGCCCCTTAATATAATCAAACATATCATGGGCCAGTCTTGACTATATTGATTTTTATATCAATATAAAATTGGCAAGTTTGCACATTTTCTAATCTAAAAGACAAAAATTTAATTTCATGATGTCACTTTCTTAAGTTTTTTTGCTGTGGGATCTCAATTAACTTCAATCTTAATATTATTATTATTTAGATTGATCAGGAAATAAATGGTGAAAAAATTAAAGCATGCATTAATGTATTAATTACACTCTGTTCATTAATGTATTGCATTTCTACGTATATAATATAAAGTGACATTCGTGATTAAGAATGCATGGAGAAACAGATTTTTCATTACCCACCATCATTCTTACTGAATTAGAGAATTCGACTGACAAGTAACCACGGTTATATGGTGAGAAACCAGGTTATCGAATTTTCCTGCGGTTAAAGTTTCGTGCCTAGACTAAACTTTTATTTCAACTGCAATGTAATAAAAACTACTTAGTAGTTTAAAATTTTTCTGATTATATATAGGTTCTATGTTTAATATGATATTAATATCGATTCGTCTTAAATAATTAAATATGAGCCTGATTGTTTACTTTATATGAATTTTATATTTTTCATTTCTTAATTATTGGAAACTAAAACTTCCAAGTTAAAATGTAACATGAAGATATGTAGCGTCAACATTGAGTCTCAATGTTTGTGAACATTCGTCTTTTGTAGTAAATCCTTTTAGAACACGAGTTATAGGTTGCATAAATATAGACGCCAAGCAAAGCTACATACTCGATCGTATTGTGTCTATCTATTGTACTGGTCGTACCTATATAGCTCTAGAAGAGTAAAGTATGCTAAGCTCTAAAAGTCTGAATGGTGAGGTAATAAATTTGTTTGGACCAGCTGGAGACAAACTTGACGTTGACTGCAGCGCCACTAACGGATTAGTAACGATTTATCTGTTCCGGGCAGCATGACAAAATCTCGTCTCTCTCTCTCTCTCTCTCTCTCTCTCTCTCTCTCTCTCTCTCTCTCTCTCTCTCTCTCTCTCTCTCTCTCTCTCTCTCTCTCTCTCTCTCTCTCTCTCTCTCTCTCTCTCTCTCTCTCTCTCTCTCTCTCTCTCTCTCTCTCTCTCTCTCTCTCTCTCTCTCTCTCTCTCTCTCTCTCTCTCTCTCTCTCTCTCTCTAAGTAATCTCGCAAAACAAATGTTAGTGACAAGAATGAGATAGCTCGCGGTACTTTAAAGGGATTAAAGTTAACTAAGCTTTGCTTCTTTGAATTATTGAGGGTGACGAAGTGTTGACGTGATTTTTTAGCACTATATAACAGCAGGATACAGCTGTAACATTAGTTTGACCTTACTGTTAAAATAATAGTTGATAATTTACTAACTTTTTAATCCTATTTATTTTCTTTATTTCATTTTATTTTTTATTTTTTTTTTAGCTTACATTTTAAAATTTCCCACCAATTTTCGTAATGATGAAAAAGTATATATAATATATACGTAACACTCATTGCACTCTATATTAAAGGTTTTTAGCCTCACGAATGTCCTAATAGTTAACGAACTATAGGTAAGCAACTTATACTCATTTTAACCGCAGTGAAGTTAGCCACGTGGATATCCACACGACGTGTGGGAATCGCAGGGGTACCAACATACAAAAATATCCCTAAATCTAGGTAAATTAATTATAATGAAGGAGGCAGCATAGAAAGGGGTGGAAACTCTCAAAATACGTTTCAATACACACTTAATAATGTTCTACAAGTATCACATATGCAAAACTGCAGCATAAGTTGCAGAATAAAACGTACTGCCAAAACTTTTTATATTTTATTCATATATGTATATATTTTTTATATTTACATTTTATTTTATATTTTATTTTATTAAAAAGTTTAAATTATAATGAATTTTAAAATATTTCACAACAGTAACAAATTTAAAAAAATTAATTGTGAAATGAGACGATGGTGAATTATTAAGCTTAACTACTTTCCCCATTTTAAGTATATGAGAGATATTTCAAATTCAAAAATAAGAAGAGAAAATACATATTTTTTCTTGTAATTCAAATTTAACATATTTTAAACTGTCCTCTAACCGAAAACACACTAAAAAAGTGACAATTATTTTTTAAAAATTAGTTAATTATGAATGTTTGAAGTGTAAACAAAAAGCTTACACCAAAACACCGATTCCACTTTAGTATTAAAGTAGAAATTCAGTATTTCTGAAAATACATGTACATGATAAGAACCAAATGTACCCTAACCTTGGGTTCAATTAAAAAATAGCGATCTCAGTTCGTTGAATTCTGTTGAATTAACAAACTCAGGTACGTTCCCCATGTTAAAAATAAAGGGGTTACTTCCGATTTAAAAAATTACGAGAGATAATACATACATTTTCTTATTATTTCAATTCAACATAATATTCCGAATCATCCTCTACCAGAAAACACTTAAAAAAATGTCAATCATTTTTTAAAAATTAGTTATGAATTTTTAAAGGGGAAAAAATCAAGCAATTCTAGCAAAAAACACTGACTCAACTTTCAAATAAATCGAAACATCATACATATTTTTACATGATATTTTGTTTGAATTCATTTTGAACCGTATTCTAATGGGAAAAGCAATCAAAATCTGTCAACGATTTTTTCCCGATTTTTTATGAATTTTTGAAATTACTAATCTGTCAACATTTATGGCAAAATGCCGATTCAAATTTGAAGCCGAATTCCCGATTCAAACCTCATGACAAAAAATATGCCACATAATACGAGTATGAAGTACATTATAGTACAATTCAAAAATGGCAAAATTGATTTGTTGAACTCTGGTGAATTATCAAAATGCGACACCTCCCCCATGTTAAGTATATGGAGCAAAGTTCAAATTCAAATAAACCGAAACATCATACATATTTTTAAATGAAATTTTGTTTGAATTCATTTTGAACCGTATTCTAATGGGAAAAGCAATCAAAATCTGTCAACGATTTTTTCCCGATTTTTTATGAATTTTTGAAAATACGTATCTATCAACATTTATGGCAAAATGCCGATTCAAATTTGAAGCTGAATTCCCGATTCAAACCTCATGACAAAAAATATGCCTCATAATACGAGTATGAAGTACA
The DNA here is from genome assembly GCA_949825025.1 of Siphlonurus alternatus. Taxonomy (NCBI): domain Eukaryota; kingdom Metazoa; phylum Arthropoda; class Insecta; order Ephemeroptera; family Siphlonuridae; genus Siphlonurus; species Siphlonurus alternatus. The sequence goes on from OX463779.1 coordinate 39,170,840, forward strand.
TTATAGTACAATTCAAAAATGGCAAAAGTTATTTGTTAAACTCTGGTGAATTATCAAAATGCGACACCTCCCCCATGTTAAGTATATGGAGAAATGTTCAAATTCAAATAAACCGAAACATCATACATATTTTTACATGAAATTTTGTTTGAGTTCATTTTGAACCGTATTCTAATGGGAAAAGCAATCAAAATCCGTCAACGATTTTTTCCCTATTTTTTATGAATTTTTGAAAATACTAATTTATCAACATTTATGGCAAAATGCCGATTCAAATTTGAAGCTGAATTCCCGATTCAAACATAAAGGCACCAAATGTCCCATATAACACGAGTATGAAGTACATTATAGTACAATTCAAAAATGGCAAAATTGATTTGTTGGACTCTGGTGAATTATCAAAATGCGACACCTCCCCCATGTTAAGTATATGGAGCAAAGTTCAAATTCAAATAAACCGAAAAATCATCCATATTTTTACATGAAATTTTGTTTGAATTCATTTTGAACCGTATTCTAATGGGAAAAGCAATCAAAATCTGTCAACGATTTTTTCCCTATTTTTTATGAATTTTTGAAAATACGTATCTATCAACATTTATGGCAAAATGCCAATTCAAATTTGAAGCCGAATTCCCGATTCAAACCTCATGACAAAAAATATGCCACATAATACGAGTATGAAGTACATTATAGTACAATTAAAAAATGGAAAAATCGATTTGTTGAAATCTGGTGAATTATCAAAATGCGACACCTCCCCCATGTTAAGTATATGGAGCAAAGTTCAAATTCAAATAAACCGAAACACCATACATAATTTTACATGAAATTTTGTTTGAATTCATTTTGAACCGTATTCTAATGGGAAAAGCAATCAAAATCTGTCAACGATTTTTTCCCGATTTTTTATGAATTTTTGAAAATACGTATCTATCAACATTTATGGCAAAATGCCGATTCAAATTTGAAGCTGAATTCCCGATTCAAACCTCATGACAAAAAATATGCCTCATAATACGAGTATGAAGTACATTATAGTACAATTCAAAAATGGCAAAAGTTATTTGTTGAACTCTGGTGAATTATCAAAATGCGACACCTCCCCCATGTTAAGTATATGGAGAAATGTTCAAATTCAAATAAACCGAAACATCATACATATTTTTACATGAAATTTTGTTTGAGTTCATTTTGAACCGTATTCTAATGGGAAAAGCAATCAAAATCTGTCAACGATATTTTCCCTATTTTTTATGAATTTTTGAAAATACTAATCTATCAACACTTATGGCAAAATGCCAATTCAAATTTGAAGCTTAATTCCCGATTCAAACCTCATGACAAAAAATATGCCACATAATACGAGTATGAAGTACATTATAGTACAATTCAAAAATGGCAAAATTGATTTGTTGAACTCTGGTGAATTATCAAAATGCGAAAACTCCCCCATGTTAAGTATATGGAGCAAAGTTCAAATTCAAATAAACCGAAACATCATACATATTTTTACACGAAATTTTGTTTGAATTCATTATGAACCGCATTCTAATGGGAAAAGCAATCAAAATCTGTCAACGATTTTTTCCCTATTTTTTATGAATTTTTGAAATTACTACTCTCTCAACATTTATGGCAAAATGCCGATTCAAATTTGAAGCCGAATTCCCTATTCAAACCTCATGACAAAAAATATGCCATATAACACGAGTATGAAGTACGTTATAGTACAATTCAAATTTGGCAAAATTGATTTGTTGAACTCTGGTGAATTATCAAAATGCGACACCTCCCCCATGTTAAGTATATGGAGCAAAGTTCAAATTCAAATAAACCGAAACATCATACATATTTTTACATGAAATTTTGTTTGAGTTCATTTTGAACCGTATTCTAATGGGAAAAGCAATCAAAATCTGTCAACGATTTTTTCCCTATTTTTTATGAATTTTTGAAAATACTAATTTATCAACATTTATGGCAAAATGGCGATTCAAATTTGAAGCCGAACTCCCGATTCAAACATAAAGGCACCAAGTATGCCATATAACACGAGTATGAAGTACGTTATAGTACAATTCAAAAATGGCAAAATTGATTTGTTGAACTCTGGTGAATTATCAAAATGCGACACCTCCCCCATGTTAAGTATATGGAGAAATGTTCAAATTCAAATAAACCGAAACATCATACATATTTTTACATGAAATTTTGTTTGAATTCATTTTGAACCGTTTTCTAATGGGAAAAGCTATCAAAATCTGTCAACGATTTTTTCCCGATTTTTTATGAATTTTTGAAATTACTACCCTCTCAACATTTATGGCAAAATGCCGATTCAAATTTGAAGCCGAATTCCCGATTCAAACCTCATGACAAAAAATATGCCATATAACACGAGTATGAAGTACATTATAGTACAATTCAAAAATGGCAAAATTGATTTGTTGAACTCTGGTGAATTATCAAAATGCGACACCTCCTCCATGTTAAGTATATGGAGCAAAGTTCAAATTCAAATAAAGCGAAACATCATACATATTTTTACATGAAATTTTGTTTGAATTCATTTTGAACCATATTTGGAGACATACATTTAATCCCTTTAGAACACACACTTCTTTGCTCGTTTCGTAGTTCATTCTGCAATAAACTAGAGCAAAAATGAAGAGTTGAATGGAATCCTGTTGGCACAGAGTCCTTTATAATTTTTCCAACAATTCTCCTCTCTGGCTGTGTTTTTGTTTCGACCTTACAAGAAAGGACTGGAAACTTGTTCTGAGGATCCTTAAATTCCAATAATTCATTCATAATATATATTCTAGCTGAAGGTATGTTGTTGTGAGTGAAGACGAGGTGTGTACTGGTACAAATGATGTGTGACCATACGCAAACATGTACACCACAGTCATTGCCATTATTTTGATGAGGATTATCAGTTGGAAAATATATATTCCATCCTTGCCAATCAAATGAATCATTTCGACATTCCTGGAAGCACGATCTACAAATTTCATTACTTTTTCCAGCACTGGTTTTCCATACAATTTATGATTTAGCAGTGAATCTAAACATAAAACTACTTTTCTGTTAAAAGAAATTACAAATAGTATCCAGTGATTGTGATTTACACCCGTAGGAAGTAGCCAAATGTCATAATCAAACACCATGTTATTTTTTGCAATTATTGTGTTGTCTCCATTTAAATAAGTGATTGAAGCCATAGTATGTGTTGTAAAGAACCATACTTTTTTTCCCAATTTATTTGCATTCACTGTTTGTGTGAAGATGAATTGAATTAATAATTTCATCATTAAGCCATCCACCTACCTCCAATCTCCTCAAACCAGTTTCAATATTTATCTGAATTTTATTAATGGTATTTGATTTTTGCCACCATTTATTTTTGTAATTTATCTGTGAGATGATGGGAGGATTACATTTGTCTACACAATCTTCTTGTTTTTCAGCTTTCGTTGTTTCCAAACTAGGATCAACACTTGGTTTTGGTTTTTTAGTTTGCAAAATATCCTTGTTGTTCTTCTTTTCACTTGTTTCAACATTGAATAAACGTTTGAGCATGTTATTGGATGATTCATTTACTTTTGGACCACCGCGACTTGCAGAAACTGGATTGATAAACTCAGTGGGTTCATTGTGGAGTAGTTCAAAGTGGTTTTCATGAACATCAAGTATCAAAGATTGATCGTCTTTCAATGTATACGAAGCATCTAATTGTACTTTCTCCACGCTAGCTTGCTTGGTTGGTGAAAGTATAGGACCACATTTTCCGATTTTTGCTTCACATTCCACATTTTTTGGAGACACTACTGATTTTGGGGAAGGCATACCTGGCTCTGCATTACTGATAATGGCTACATTACGTATTTTTAACTCATTATTATCTTTATCTTTTGAAATTTCAACATTATTCTCCCCTTCAGAAATTGAAGCCTCTACCTTCACAATTTTCTCTTCTTTTTGAAGCCCGTCAATCTTATCACTGTTGGAGATGTTGGAAACTAATTTTTCACTATATTCACTTAAAAATTTATTTCTTACATGATCTCGCCACAAATTGTTCACCCTTAACACCATTTTTTCATAAGTGTTACCAAACATTATTTTTGCTGCCTTTTTAAAAATTGATTTACCTCTCACATGATTTAGTTCATCTAAGCTGGACAAATGGATGGAAAGATACTCGTGTAACTGCTTGGCCAATTCATCTGTACTTCTTGATTTACCTATTGCTATTAATAAATGGAAATTTGTTTGGTTTTTTATTTTAAAAGTATGAAATACAATTTCTTATATTTGAAATAAATTGTCAATTTCTTTTTCTATGAGCGCACTAAAACAAAAAAATAATTATTATATTGAAGTTTAATTTTAAAATACTAATTTACAAGAACGTATGGGTCGTACAAAATGACATTGATCCTGCCAGAGAAAAAAAACACACATAAAACCATTACAAAACAACACATAATTATTATATACAACAATTTAAACTGCTCTCAAGACTTATTATGCATTAAAGATTTTTAAATATAAATTTTTAATTTTCTTTTCATGTTTTGTTTTTCTTAAAATGTGTACATATTTCATATATTCGAAGGCTAACTAGGATGTTCATCAGCAGTTTGGAAAAATAGTCGCCGTAGAGCACCACGAAAATCTAAAAAATAGTGACAAATGATGTAAAACTCTATAAAAGAAATATAAATAACTCGAAAACCATTAAATCATTAAATTATATAATTTTGCGGTTTCCTAAAAATATTGAACTTAAAAGGGACACTCACGAAGTGTAAACACCAAATTTTATGAATCCTGGGATGTTGGACCCTTTTCTGATACTATGAAGGGTGGTACCTTTCGTTCGGGCTGAATCTAATTTTTTCCATATGGGCAAATATATGTTAATCATGGGCCTTTGAGGGGTTGTATTGATCCTCATAGTAAATTTTTTTTTACTTTAGGTCCATTAAAAAAATAAAAAAAAAATAATCAAATTAATATCGCCGAAAGCACGCAAAAGGGAGTTGCAACGTTGCAGGTAGGAGGAGATTAGAGGATGTAGGGGAAGTAGGAGGTGGGCTACATGCAGGCTGGGCGGGAGGGGGAGGCTACTACCCTACTACCTGCTATGAGCTGCTGGCTGCAGTAAAATATTATAACAAAAATGAAACTAAACTTTTACCAAACCTTGACAATATTATTGTGTTGCTGAATATATAATAAGAGGGAGGATAAGTTACAGACACTAATTGATATATATTCGTTATACTGTATATTTATTGAATTTATTATTTATTTACTAAATCATTTTACATGTACAGACAACAATTATTGTTTCATTTTTTAATCACAGTGTTTTTACTTTTCTAATTTTTTTTTTTTTTTTTTTTTTTTGCAAGGTACGTTTTGATAATATAATTAGTAATTAGTATACATTCAAAATGCAGCAAATAGTTTTAAATTATTTCTTTACACTATACATATAAGGTCGAGCGTGCGTGGCGCAGTGCATTGACCGGTAATCGTTAGATCACAGAAGTCAGGCTACGTCGAGCGTGGTTAGTACTTGGATAGGTGACCGTTGATAGATTATTATTTTCAAAAATTCATAAAAAATCGGGAAAAAATCGTTGACAGATTTTGATTGCTTTTTCCATTAGAATACGGTTCAAAATGAATTCAAACAAAATTTCATGTAAAAATATGTATGATGTTTCGGTTTATTTGAATTTGAACTTTGCTCCATAAACTTAACATGGGGGAGGTGTCGCATTTTGATCATTCACCAGAGTTCAACAAATCAATTTTGCCATTTTTGAATTGTACTATAATGTACTTCATACTCGTGTTATATGGCACACTTGGTGCCTTTATGTTTGAATCGGGAATTCGGCTTCAAATTTGAATCGGCATTTTGCCATAAATGTTGATAGATACGTATTTTCAAAAATTCATAAAAAATCGGGAAAAAATCGTTGACAGATTTTGATTGCTTTTCCCATTAGAATACGGTTCAAAAAGAATTCAAACAAAATTTCATGTAAAAATATGTATGATGTTTCGGTTTATTTGAATTTGAACTTTGCTCCATATACTTAACATGGGGGAGGTGTCGCATTTTGATAATTCACCAGAGTTCAACAAATCAATTTTGCCATTTTTGAATTGTACTATAATGTACTTCATACTCGTATTATGTGGCATATTTTTTGTCATGAGGTTTGAATCGGGAATTCGGCTTCAAATTTGAATTGGCATTTTGCCATTAATGTTGATAGATACGTATTTTCAAAAATTCATAAAAAATCGGGAAAAAATCGTTGACAGATTTTGATTGCTTTTCCCATTAGAATATGGTTCAAAATGAATTCAAACAAAATTTCATGTAAAAATATGTATGATGTTTCGCTTTATTTGAATTTGAACTTTGCTCCATATACTTAACATGGAGGAGGTGTCGCATTTTGATAATTCACCAGAGTTCAACAAATCAATTTTGCCATTTTTGAATTGTACTATATTGTATTTCATACTCGTGTTATATGGCATACTTGGTGCCTTTATGTTTGAATCGGGAATTCGGCTTCAAATTTGAATCGGCATTTTGCCATAAATGTTGATAGATTAGTATTTTCAAAAATTCATAAAAAATGGGGAAAAAATCGTTGACAGATTTTGATTGCTTTTCCCATTAGAATACGCTTCAAAATGAATTCAAACAAAATTTCATGTAAAAATATGTATGATGTTTCGGTTTATTTGAATTTGAACTTTGCTCCATATACTTAACATGGGGGATGTATCGCATTTTGATAATTCACCAGGGAGGTGTCGCATTTTGATAATTCACCAGAGTTCAACAAATCAAATATTGTTACTTTTGAATTGTACTATAATGTACTAATACCCGTGTTATATGGCATACTTGGTGTCATGAAGTTTGAATCTTGAAGTTTGAAGCTGGTTTAATTTTTATTTTTAATTTAAATTGATTGATATCATTTATATTTTTTAGATCTGCTCTAACAGCATTTTCAAACATCGTAATCCTTTATATTTCCTTTAAAATCACTTTAATATGTCATTTCTTCATTTTAGTGTTTTTTTTTTCTACATTGTTGGTACCCCTGCGATTCCCACACGTCGTGTGGATATCCACGTGGCTAACTTCACTGCGGTCTCATTTTATCAAAATATTATTAGGTGCATAAAAAGTTGCATAACCGAAAGGGGTAACGTTACAAAAATTCTTCCTGTATTATTATTATATTATTAATATTAAAATATTATTATTATTTCAAACAAAATGATAGGGTTGGATAAGTTTGATAGGATTTTTTTTTTTTTTTTAATTCTGATAAAGTAAATAACTATAGATAACATAGATAACAAATTATTATTGTCATATTTGGATATTCAAGGCCTCTATCAAATAGTGTCAATTTTATTAAGATCTTTAAAACCCTCTGTAAAACCCTTAAAATGGTGCTGCAAAACTATCATGATGCATGTATAGAAAGTATGCTGGTATCTGACTATAATGACGTCACATATAACATTTTGCAGCATAATCTTAAGGGTTACAAAAAATCTGAACCAAATTGACAATACAAATATCCTCCATTCAAATATATGTAATAAAAAAAATCATGTATGCAGGTTGTTCATTGAACATTACATGCATGTGAACCTAATACCTCTGATGATGGTTTTATACTTGCAATGAAAACATAAATAAAATGGTCGCTTCACTAAAAAGAGAACTTTAAAAAATACATTTTTATTTCTGCACGTAAAAATGCAAACAAAAATCATCAGGAAATGCATGTGAGAAGAGCTTAAAAAGTCATAAAGATCATGTAATGGCTTCATCTTAACGATCTTGGTCAGTTATGGTCATCACCTGAGGTCGTAAACGTCGCGGAATGACCGGCCTGATGACTTTTAGTGTGATGACTTGATACTGTACCAAGGTCGTGACTCCGCATGTCACACCTGGCCCATAATTGCCACAAAGAAGAATGCAGTAAAAATGTTTTGAAATGCTACTCGGTATTCAGCACAGCAGAAATAAATATTATACGACAACAAGCATAAACAGGATATGGCTAAATATTTTATTACCTATATATAGTGACATGTATTGCATTTCTTACATAATATTTTTTTAAATAATACATAATCTTTAGCTGAAAATTTATCTTCACAGTATATGCTTTTTTTCTCACTAACGCAATTCATTACCAGCACTTAAACCATTTTATGTATTATAATGGGCTTACGGGGTGTAATTTTTTTACTGGCTCAATCAAAAGAGGAGGTCGAAAAATAACCCTTAGATTTTTTTGCGATTTTTTTAGCACTGCATCATACCTAGAATGGAGATTAAAAATGTCTCTTGACCTGGAGGCTCCATCCGCAACGCCTATGACGTCACTACATTCTTTGGTTCAACTATATAACACTTGTAAAAAATTATTGCATTCTTGTTTGTTTATTAAAAATAATCATTTGTTTCCATAGCAACGTGTTTGTTTAGAAACATTATATAGTTGACCCAAAGAATGTAATGACGTCATAGGCGTTGCGGATAAAGCCTCCAGGTCAAGGCACATTTTTAATCTCCATTCTAGGTATGATGCAGTGCTTAAAAAGATCGCAAAAAAATCTAAGGGATATCTTTCGACCTCCTCTTTTGATTGAGCCAGTAAAAAAATGACACCCCGTAAGCCCATTGTTGTACCGATGGTTCATCATAAAATATATATTAATAATATATAATGCATTGGGCTTTGGGCTTTGTGTACTGTTTTCTTTCCCCCTGTACCAATTCTCAATAAACAACTATTATTATTATTCTATATGCAGCTTCGTTATTTTATCACGGAATTTTTAAATGCAGTATATGAATCCAGCAGGGGTGGCTGTGCCCTTAATTATAAATTTTAGGCATTGTTACACTCGTAGCTTTTGAAAATTTCCCACTTGCAGCCTTGTTAATCACCATGTTCTGTGTTTTTCTTACGGGGCATGTTGGTTAACAAGACTGCAAAGGGAACATTTCTGAGGCGATGACTGTACAACTTATGATTTTTTACATTGACTTTTAGGGGTTCGTTATAATTGTTATATATTTTAATATTTTGAACCCCTCATGTATAGTTATGCATTGTAAATTTTATTCCGATTTTTTTTAAACCCTCCCCCCCCCTCCTTTCCTCACAAATCTACATACATCTTGGGACGGTATCCGGAGAACTCGGAGCGGGGGCAACTGGGAGCCGGACGGCTCGGAGCCAAACGTGTTTGCTAGGACAACTCGGAGCGCGGACAACTCGGAGCGCGGACAACTCGGAGCTCGGACAACTCGGAGCGCGGATATCCTGGAGCCATGGCAGGACAACTCGGAGCGCGGACAACTCGGAGCACGGACAACTCGGAGCCATGGTAGGACAACTCGGAGCGCGGACAACTCGGAGCAACGTATAATATACATATTCGGATCAATTTCAGCTATTTTCATCATAATGTCATTATCAATATTTCTCTGCATTCTTATATGCACATCAAGTTTCATATATTCTATAGCAACCATTTATAATTTATTATTATTATTATATTATTTATATTATGCTTATAATGCGGATTGATAAAATGTTCAATCAGATAGGTGTCGTTTCCTTACCTTCATCATGATGACCATTGTTTATAAACTTTGTGATTTTTTATGTTTTTATTACATGACTTCTGAATCATTGATGATTTCTTCATTAACTAACTTAATTAACTGTAATTTTGTATTATTGTTAATATTGGGCTAATGAACTGAAATATTTTTTTGTATAAAGTTATTGTATTCAATATTATTATGAGAAATAAATAAAGCCCTTAGTCTTCAATGAATGTTTTGTATTATTTAATTTCAAATATTAGATACACAAAAGGAACTTTAAAACGACGAATGAGGTGGATAATTAAGTGGATAAATTAAGTAGAAAAATATAATTATAAATGGTTGCTATAGAATATTTTATGTGCATATAAGAATGCAGAGAAATATTGATAATGACATTATGATGAAAATGATTCCCGGACAACTCGGAGCGGGAGTTCTCCCGATACCGATGAAAATAGCTGAAATTGATCCGAATATGTATATTATACGTTGCTCCGAGTTGTCCGCGCTCCGAGTTGTCCGCGCTCCGAGTTGTCCTGCCATGGCTCCGAGTTGTCCGTGCTCCGAGTTGTCCGCGCTCCGAGTTGTCCGCGCTCCGAGTTGTCCTGCCATGGCTCCAGGATGTCCACGCTCCGAGTTGTCCGTGCTCCGAGTTGTCCGTGCTCCGAGTTGTCCGCGCTCCGAGTTGTCCTAGCAAACACGTTTGGCTCCGAGCCGTCCGGCTCCCAGTTGCCCCCGCTCCGAGTTGTCCGGGAATCTCTTGAGACAGACTGATATTTGAAAAGTAAAAGTATATTTTCAAGATCTTAGAAGTTCAATCTGCTATATAGATAGCAGATTAAACTGGAGATCTCCATTCCAAAAAAGTTTCATGTCTTTTTATCTTTTAGCTAGCCAATAAAATCAGGTAGGGTGATGACAGTAAACTGCAACTTCAACAGTGCAACACTGCACTTCCTGCCGCCTTTGAGGTGCTCCTGAGGATACCAGCAGCACGCCCTCAGCACGCTTTTTGCTGGCACGTGCGCACGGAGGATGCGGGCCAGCTGATGCAGGTGATAAGCCGTGGGAATCTGTGCGGATGTCCCCACTAAATGACAGTATTGATTCTTAGTGCTTTTAATATTGAAAATATTGACTAACAATGATTATCTGATTGAAACACATCAATCTGTGTATATTATATGTAGCCGCACATGCAATAAGTAGATTTTATATTGTTATGTATAATTATATTTTAATTAATATATGTCGATCTCTAATATTAAAATCCTGGAGAATGTTATTATTAATTGTTTTGGGCAGGCAATGAATTGCAGTAATTTATCTTATGTATAATATCATGTATTAACTAATTAGGCAAAATATCATACTCTCTATATTTCTATACACATACATCAAAACATCATGCACATGTTATATAATATTGATTCAATTTGTATTTTTTTCACTTTGGCCATGTAGGTTTTATTTTATATAGTTTCCTATTTATTTTTATTATTGGAAATAAACTTCTATAAATTTAACAACAAATGACGTTGTGTTTTTCTTTCTTTTTTTTTTTTTTCTTTTTTTTTTTTTATGAGAAATGACAAATGATATCGGATTATTGGATTTCTTCTTCTTTCTGTTCGTTTGTTTCAAGAAAAAAAAGTGTCTTGTTTCTCTGAAAATTGCGCCCGAGTGAGCAAACAGGCTCCGTGGACGATAATGACCCCGCCTAATACCGTCTCTCTCTCTCTCTCTCTCTCTCTCTCTCTCTCTCTCTCTCTCTCTCTCTCTCTCTCTCTCTCTCTCTCTCTCTCTCTCTCTCTCTCTCTCTCTCGTCCAACCTCGGTGTCTCGGGTAACAAGGTCCTCCTGATGTAGCTCATCTGTCCCGTAGCCTCCGAGAAAGAGTAAATTTGATATCTATAATGCAACTTCCTGCCCCTTCTGAAGGCCAAGATGAATGTGACAATTTAATAGAGTGCCGAGTTTGTGATTTATTTAATGCCGCAAGGAAATATTAAAAAAATAAAATGTCTATTTGGAATTTTTGCAATATAATTTATTGTTTTAAAAAAAACTTTGATATTTTTTTAAAACAGGTGTGTTATGTCATGTTATTATGTTGTTTCACACTAATAAGCCACAGGAATGTAAGTTTTTTAAAAATCAAAAGTAATGTGTTAATTTTTTATATTTTGCTATTAATAATTTAAAAATTTAGCACGGTGTCTATATTATATAACACATGTATATTTTTGACAAATAATAATTCTTCTATTATGGAGACTTAAACGCATGATCTTTTATTTATTTTTTTTTTTAAAGAATATTTTAACAAAAAGTGAATTTCAGATGCAAATAAGCGTATCTCCTTTTTACAGCTGTCAATAATGATCCATTATAGTTTAGCAATAAGTCACTTGACGAGCATGAATTAGATACGATGTAGGTGGGTATTATGGACAATGCTTATAGAGCAGTGAAAGCAAGCCATCAGCTGACCTCCCATAGCGCCGAGGCAACCCGGAGGTATAGCGTACTTTATACTTGATCCTAAGTCATGTGAAGTTCAATAAACCTTTCTCTCCGACGTACCTGACATTGGAATTTACCCTCAGGGTGTTCTGACATACCTGGGTTACATGATGAACACACGCCACCCGGCTATTCACCAAGCTAGACGGCGGGGCGCCTAAAAATCATCGACCAATAACAATAACGCTACTCTTTTGTTTCCTTAAATTTATATTGAATTTATTTTTTTAAACTATTTTTAAAGACCCCCCTGTATTATAAAACAACTTCGGTTATTTTTTTTTATAACATATTATATAGAAAGCATACAGCATACAGCAGGCTTGTTCTTTTGTAAACTGACCAACCTTATCAATTTTATAGTTGTATTCAAGGTTTTTATTGTTTAAATGTTTAAATGTTTAAATGGTAAATGTTTAAATTGTTTAAAGCAAATATTTAAAAAAAAAAAAGTACAGTAAGTATATGTGACAAGACTTAGTTTTCTCTGCGCATGTTGTTTACAATACGCGGCAATAGTATTAACACTCAAGATGCAGTAAATACAATTATATGTATATTTTTTTATATATTTTTATTATTGTTGTTAATTCATCAATGCGTACAGCTCGGGACAACTTGAACCTTGAACAGCTTTTGGGACCCCTGCTCTGTTTCTGCGGGCATTGTCACGCACTCTACCAAGGTGTTCTTTTTTTATTAATATTTTTTTTATTTTTTTGCTTAATAGTTTGACTGCTGCTGTTCATCCCCCCATCCATTTAAATCTAAATCTTCTTAGTGGAGTAAAGTTACAGTTGCTGCAAATCAGTTGATATTCTAGGAATGAGAATGTAAATAATTTTGTAAATATTGGAACTTATATTTTAAAATATTCTACACCACCAAAAAATCCATGAAAATGTGAAACGTGAGTCTATTAAAATTCTGCATGATTATTGGTTGTAATTACAAGAATAAAATTTTAATAAAAATAAAGTCTGATGTATTACACCATAAAATTTTGCATACAATTATTTTTTACAAGAGAATTTTTCTCGATGCAAACATATGATGTTTCTTAATAAGGAAAAAAAGTATCAATTATGCAGAATGAGATATTAGAATGTGAAAATTTTAGTTGCTTAATCGAAAGAAGGGGTAAAAATATGGTACTGTGAATTTTTTCAGATTTTTCTGAGACCGGGAACAATTTTTAAAAAATTATTGAAAGTCTATTTTGATGACGTCACGGGCGGCACTTCTTAAGAAAAGGACAGGGCAGTGCCGCCCGTGACGTCATAAAATAGACGTTCAATAATTTTTTAAAAATAGTCAGAAAAATCTGAAAAAATTCACAGTACCATATTTTTACCCCTTCTTTCGATTAAGCCACTAAAATTTTCACATTCTAATATCTCATTATATGTATCATCATGTAATAACATCGATAAATGCTTTAATTAGATCTTTAGTAATTTTACTGTCATGAAAGTATAAATTTAAAACAATGATTAAATGTTTAATTTATCACTATAAAAGTCAATTCAAAATTAATTTACTGTAATATTAATTAAATGTAACAATGAAAAAAAAAATTGGTTGATGTTTGTTGCACTTTATTCAAATCAGTTTACAACACTATTTCAATAGATATTTTATTTATTTTCTTCCGGTTCGAGTCCCGTTGTATTCAGTATTGTTGTGTCACCCCGAGCCCCCTCTATGTCAGGGGATAGGAGGGGGTCCACAGCATGGGGGGCCCACAGGGTGCCCCTCCCTGGCCGTCATAAAACGCGAGGAGGCCGCGCGCGCCCGTCACTTGCAACAATGGACAACCGTATACACACAAACCTGCAACAATAGCCTCTGCACCATAAATACATTCAACAAAAAATGTAACGTCTCAATCCACAGTCAAAATACATGAGGACATTTCAATACAAAAATATTTAAATGAAACTTTCTATTTGCATTTGACAACAATACATGCAGATATTTTCAACGTTTTTGTGGTTTATCTAAAATATTTGAAATATTATGATTCATTTCAAGCATAAATCAATATACCTGTCTTTGAAAGATAAAAATATGGTCATAACAGTAACATCGGCAAATATTAAAAGGGTGGTTGTGAAAGTTATACGTTTTGTGAAAAACCGTTTCTAAAAATGTGAAGGCCATGCACGCAGCTTTTGATCGGCAAACTTCAAATAAATTAAAATATTGCATGTAACAATGTATATGAATATTTACCACATTTGGATTTTTTTTCAAAAATGTCCACACGTTTTTATTTGAATAATAAATTGAATACAATTTAAGGGTAGTATTTTATGATGTTATTTTTCTCTCCCAAATTTTTACTGAACCTTGTAGTTTGTTTCATGCTAGAATATTTCAATGTGTGTGTATAATAATTATAATAAAATATTAAGTATAATTATTGTTGAAAAAAATTGTATACTAATTATGTTATAAAATTTTGAATATTTTTACTTGAACCTGAACTGTTAGAGTTCCAACATCAACATTTCTTTTGACAAATAAATAATTAAAAAATAATGATTATAACATTAACTACAGCATTATTAGCATTCTAAACATTATACCAGTAATGTAATGTATAATAATGATCGCACTATAATATAATCCTGTAATGGCAGCAACCCTTCGAGCATGGAAGTATAGCAAATCACATCAGTCGCAGCTTATTTTTTTCTTTTTTTTTTTTTTACTCTCCTTTGACTTTGTAACTCATTTTTATTTTTAAAACGCATAAAAAGTAAAACCCGTAAATTATGTTCTTTTTATTCACACTCGAACTTTTCTATAATACATTCCACATGAATGAAGTTGCAGTCACGCAGCAGGTGTGGTGATTGATGGCCTCGCTGTGAGAGGTTGTCCACTTTACGGTCCCCCGTGACCCGCTGCAGTCAGGGTGTTGGAGCAATAAACTCTCACTGACCGGTCAAGAGTCGTGTCTCTCTGCGGGACATTTAGAATCATCGTTTTGTATTCTCGAAAATGTGTTTCCTTTTGTGATGAAAAGTAAGTTTTGAAGAATATTTTGACTTATAACTTGTAGGTGACGTGGTGAATTTTAAAATTTGTTTTTTTTCAATATTTCATTTTCAACATGCATGAAAAATATAAACTAAAATATATATAGACACAATAACAAAACGACCGAACAATATCATGATAAGTATTAATATGATGATAGCATAATATAATATATAGCACTTGATCTATGTTATATGTCTATATGATCATATGCAGCATATTTTTCAATATTAATTTAAAACAAAAATTGAACACAGGCGCGCAGCTAATAAAATGAAATAAAATAATAACTATCGCATATTATAAAACCAAGCTTGGTTTTTGCTGACACAGTTACATATCATCGTCGTCATTAACGTGCGGCAATTATTTACTTGACGTGGACGTGCTGGTATCGAACGTGGGGTAAATAGCGCGCTCGTCACTGCCGTCAATTAGCGGCAGGGTGCTGGTGGAGCAAGCGTGCGCTTCTGACGGTGCATATTTGAGTGTCAACGTCACCACCAGCCAGTTGGCTCAATATCGGCTCCCTGAAGCACCCCCACTTTATTACACAGTCGAGATTTTAATGGCCACAAAAATTTTATCATGTAAAAATATAATAAGATTTTTATTTGCAAATTTAGCAAAATATTTTAAAATTATTATAAAAAAAAAAATTCTTATACAATTTTAACTTTAAATTTATGTAAGCTTTATTAATTAAAATATTCAAATTAATTACTTAGAAAATGAATTTTTTATTTTATTTTTCTTAAATAATATTTAGTTTAAACATCATTAATGATGTATATAAAGTTTATATATTATTATAAATTAAATTACAAGAGGTTTATTATAATAATATTGTAGAATACACAATAACAAGTAAAGTTTATGTTTTGTTATTTAAATGTATGTGTGTATACATTCATGCTGATGTAAAGTTAGTTTGAAATAATATTTTATTAAAATAAACCCTTAAGGGTTTTGTATGTTCACAAATATAAAATATATTATTATGAAGAACCATCAGCAAAAGCAATAAGAAGTACGCCAGAGAGAGAGAGAGAGAGAGAGAGAGAGAGAGAGAGAGAGAGAGAGAGAGAGAGAGAGAGAGAGAGAGAGAGAGAGAGAGAGAGAGAGAGAGAGAGAGAGATGAGAGAGAGTTAAGAGTTGTTCTGCTTCTGGTAATTACATCTCTCTTCTACTCAGCATCATCACAGCTTGGTTGGCATCGCCGCCGAGTGTTGGTGAACAAACAGTAATTGTGGCCCTCTCGAGTAGATGGAGACGTGCCCATTGGTGCTATACTCTCTCTCTCTCTCTCTCTCTCTCTCTCTCTCTCTCTCTCTCTCTCTCTCTCTCTCTCTCTTTCTCTCTCTCTCTCTCTCTCTCTCAATGTTAGTGTCACAGAAAACAAGCACACAACCTCCCAACCCACCCACTATATATATATACAACCATCAGAACTAAAACCCAACAACAGTATAGAAGCGATTTTCTCTCTCTCATTTTTTTTATGTTATTATTATTATTTTTGTTCGTAGCAAGCACAAGCTTTTCCCTCATGTGCTACTGTGTGGGTGTTGCTGCCGCGAGGTCCCTCTCTTGTCGTTGCTGTAATTGATTCAATCAGGGAAAAACACGTTTCTTGTGTGGCTGCTGCTGCTGCTATCTGTGCCTGCCAGCTTGCTTGCTTGCTATAATGTAACGAGAAGAAGGAAGTCTCTCATAGTAGTCGCAATGCTGCCACCACACTAGCACAAACCTATAAGACACATTCACACAATATATACAAACTCAAACACCCCCTATACCCTCCTCCTATATACATACACCTCTATCGGTCCACTTCCAAAGAAATAAAAAATATTGCTTTTATTTTTTATATATAAAATTATATATAATATAAATAATTTTTTTTTTGCAAAAGAAAATATACCTTTAGGGTAAAATATGATTGGGAGAATAAATATATATATTATATATAAAAGTTTATATATTTATTATATTGTACGTGTTTTGTATCAAAATGAAAAAGATGTTATTAAAATATAAATTGTTTGAAGAAAAACTTTAATATTTGTTTTTGTTTTAGAGGTAAACCAAAATATTGATTGAAATTTTTGAGAATATTATTTCGTCTACTACAATAAATAATTGGAATGATTCCATAAAATTTGTATTTTTATTTTTCTGATTTTTATATAACAAATTTTAATTATACTTTATATATATAGTTTATAATGTGATTATTTTTCCTTAATCAATAAATTAAAAACAGAATATTGTTACAATAATTATAAAATTTGAAATACATATTTGCATCATTAAACTTAATGAATAGTAATGATGGGATAATATAATGTTACTATATATAGATTTAAACTATGTTAAATGAAGTCACATGCATGCATACTATATGATGTATCATAGCTTCCATCATCATACAGTATAATCATCAGTAAGCCAGTATATATATAGCTAGGGTATATTATTTATTATTATATAGAGACTAACCGCTTGCTTCTAAAGCTTTAAAAGCATTGTTCACGCTGTTCGGTTCGAGCTGCATGAAACGAGGTAGTGAGTGTGTTACATTCAAATGATGCTATACTTTAGCTTATACAAATTGGAACTACATAAAGTAAAAAATCTCATATGAATCATATCAATATAATATAATTTCTAAGTTCTTATTTTCCTGGTATGAAGTATAAAACAGGGGAGAAGGCGGAGGTTTCAATTGGAAGATGACACATAAATGATGTCTCGGCGCCCGCATATAGCTGCCTGTACAATTCCCAGCTTCCGCAGCGAGCCCCATCATCATCATCATGTCGGTGGGTGGGGGGAGAAGTTGTTGAGATCGCCGGCCGTGGAGGAGTCACGCCGCACAACCAAACTTTCAAACCAGCTGCATTGATTCGACAATTGTACTAACTTTTCATTTAATTGATAATGAATAAACCCGTATGTGTCATTCTTTTAAAAAAAAAATATGTTTTCCTAAATTGTGGGAAATTTTGGTTTAAGTCATATTATTTGTGTGTTTTATTCAATGGACCAGCATAAGTTTGAGAAATAAAATGTAAATAAAATAGAATTTTAGTAGGTTATAACTTTTGTACAATATAAAAAATAAAATGTATGTTGATTTATTGCAAGAACAAGTAGTATTGGTGTACAATAGTTTCCATCAATAAAGAAAATATATGACATCCATAAAAACATCTCAGCTTCAGGCATAGTATTATAAAACATTACAATATAATTATACGTAAAAATATCAATAACATTCACCAGATTCTCCGACCTAAGCTGTGCATAAAGGAATTAACATTTCCAAAGGTAAAGTTTAAAAGAAGGAAGAAGGTACCTGATAAAATATTTATAGAAAACGAGTGTTTCACCGGCGGTATCAGACTATAACCGTTCAAAAGCATTATAACTTCATTATACTGTACATTGGGGGAAAATTTCTACCCATGATAAATAGTATTTTTGTGATTAATGCTTTTTATTGTAATTATTTTAATTAATACATTAAAAATATGACTGTGTATACAAATAATATAAAATTGTCATGTTGAAGAATTTTGATCAAACACGAGACGAACACGACAAAAACGTAAATAATTAGCTTAGATACAATCATTTAAAAATATGTTCAAAACAACCTAATAATGAAATATCATCGGTAAAAATTTGGTTCCTGTTCTTCCACAACAATATTTTCCCATATTTTTATAATTCTCTTATCTTTTGTTAGAGGGATGTTGAAAGGCCGAGCTCTCGAGACTGGAGGGGTCACATGGTGGCCAGACAAGGACCAAAAAGGACCACAAGGACCACCGCCAGCTGCTGGCTTTCATGTCTGGCTCGCCAGCTGATTGGTGCACCCTCTCTTTGAGACACCGACCCTCGTAACTTCATACATAACATACAGATAGTCTGCAGCTATCGTCACTAAACTGTGAAGACAAAGAACATGCAAGATGTTTGAGTCTTATGGTGGGGTTATGTAGTCAAAGCACTTCCTTCGGTGACGGGGTGTACACTCCATGTATATACATCTCCGATTGGCTATGCCATGTTTTTATAAGCATCAAAACAAAAAATATTTAACCAAAACAGTTAGTCATGTGAACTGTATTTTTTTTCTTCGATAGAAATTTGTCATAAGATAAGGTCTGGTCATCTGGAATAAATGGTGCATGTTGGTCCCTTCCTCTTTTGCTAAATTATATACTCAAAATTACGAAAAAGCGACTAATTAAAACGTTTTAATTACAAGTACTATATTATATAACGTTCATGTTTGTAACCATGAAAATAATCCGAGAGTAATATTAAAGTGATTCATGACATCTTTTTTAATTTCAATTTATCCTCTGATTTTTCCAGGTCACGCATGGTTATGTTATAATTCATAGTCTGTATTGTATCAGAGAAAAGACATATAAATATGTAGGCTTTTCTCTGATTGTATCTTAGTTAATAATTTCAGATATGTTGTGTAGCATTTAAATGTAGAGAATTCATAATTTTTCATGCATTTAAGTCTCTTTTATAAATAAAATACTTTTGCAAACAAAAAAACTCTACATTTAATTGGGACATAATTTAATTCTTTTTCCTCATACTGCATTCATACCCAATCTATTTTTTTACGAAAAGCAAAGAATTCAAGAAATAATTTTTTTTTAACATGTTCATTGATCTCATTATGCACAGCAATTAAAAAACTGCAGTTTACTTTAGTGTGAAGATACAAGACAGAACCATATAATAAATAATACAGAACTTATGTAGAACGCCTGAAAAGTAGGCAACTTTTTCAGCATGAACTTCTTATCTGAAGAAAAATTTATTTTTATTACTATGTATTAGAAAATTCAATTACATAATTAATATCTTAATACTTTAGATAAACAATGAATGTTATCACATACTTAATAATTATCGCACAGATAAAAACTTCAATTCCTTTTAAAAATGATAAAGAAAACAATTAATCAAATTGCAATGTTCATTTTGTATTGTAAAATATTAAATGATCTTTGACAGCTCTTAAATGTAAGATTAAATTTAATATGTCGCAACAATTTAAGGGTAATAATTTATGCAGTGTCACATCCTAGTAGCATCATTATTATTATATGAACTAGCCGCTCTCAAACTCGCCCGCCTGATGTATATAGTCCACGTGCGACAGAGAGGCGGCGATAATGATGGGATTATTGCAGCACAAATTGCAGTCGGCGCCGACTTGTTATTATGGTGGAGGTCAGCTTGACGCGTGTCACGTGCTCGTTATGTCACCCTGGGTTGTGACGTCATCAAACACGTGACCTTAGCTGCATGGGAGATATCATCAAGCAGTGACAATTGTGCTAATAATATTATATCTTTAATAATGTAATACTGTCTCGTTATATTTGATCTTTTTTACAGTCTTAGTGAGAATGATTGAAGGGTGGCAGTATAGTATGCGATTGCTCATTTTTAATAAGTGATACATGTGTAATTAACTGTGGGAATTTTAGTTCTAAAAGTCTTACGTTTGATTCCCTGCTGTGAGTGCTGTGGGTATAAAAGTATATAAAGGCCCATGATATAATGCGACAAATTCCATAATTTAAAATTTTACAATGATTGCATGATATTTTATCTATTTGCTTGCTGTATGGTATATAAGGTAATACATTAATGGAATAAATAATAAATGTAATAAATTGTGTATTATAAATTAATATTAATTCTTAATATATATTTTAATTAACTAACTTGTATAAAGTAAAAAAAAAAAAAAGTTATGAATGTAAAAAAAATTGCATGTGCATGCATAATACATAAATAATATAAAATATTTTCAAACCAGCACAAAATAATTAAAGATTCCAGTTAATATTTATACATTATTGTTCTCTTGATATTCTCTGATTTTTCCAGGTCATCCATGGTTATGTTGTTGTATGCAATGGTTATCTTGTTCACTATATTAAACAATAATACCAGAAGCTCAAATTAAGTTTTAATTTATTTAATTTTGGTGATCCCTTAAAAAAATGATGCAAATCAATTTAATAATTTATAATTTGTTAATATATAATTATTTTAATAGAAGTCAAAATCACTAATCACTGAACTATATTATAATATATCAAATATAATTATATCATAAATCACTTTAATTTTAAAATTTAATGTGCTAAAAAAGAATAATACATTTTAACATTCTTTAAACTTGGAACAATGCAAAAATTAAATTACTATGCCAACAATAATGTATCTTCATTTCCGTCGTTGTCTATACGAAAGGAATGAAGAAATTAATTTGTAATGACAATCATGTTTTGACAACAGACACCTCACATCATTAAAATGTAAATAAATAAATTTCATTCATACATTCTTCACGTACGTATAATAAATTTGTCATTGACAATTACAGGAAGGAAAAGTTATTATAAAGGAAGTTCAATTGTAATTCTTATAATGGATTGTTTTATACATTTTCATGCACAAGTTATAAATAATTAGTTAGTTTAAAAAACGCGGGATATTTGATTACTTAATCATTTATTATAACATGATGAAAATCTTTAAACACTCTTGATGAAGGCAGCTGGACCATAAATATAAATAAACTCGCGTTTAGACAACTTAACACTGCATGCAGTGGCGGCAACTCTTTTAAGAAGTTTTTTTAAATAAGAAAAAATAAAGAAGCCTCGATGTTTCCTAATTTGCATCTCGCCGCCGCTTTATATTATAAATGATATAGCTGAGTGGGATGTTGGTCGTATCCAAGGATAATAAAGTAGGAAGGATGGCTTCATAAAATGGAAATTGAAGAAGAACGGTCTTCAACTATTGTCGTCAAATTTCGGAACAGTTTGCCAATAAAGTCAGTACTGATAACCGATTTATGACATCTAGCTAATCAAATGCGCTCCTAAAATATGACATCATGACGTCACTTGGTGACAATAGCTGCTAATTTTAAAAGTAAGCTATCCTCTCTTATTTATAATCCTTGGGTCGTATCAATGAAGAGGAGAAAACTTGCTCAAAAAACCAGCAGGGTCTTCAAGGGTCACGTGCGTAGGTTGTTTTTTTAAAAAAACCGGCTGTGAGGTTTATAAGAGTCTTACGTTCGATTCCCTGCTGTGGTTGTTATAACGGCCCACGGGCATCATGCGACAGATTATGTTAAACTTCTCTCAAGACACGTGACCAAACACGTGCTTAACAATAACCCCTTTGTATGAACATGTATGTACTAGTAGTTGTTCCAACTATATGAATGCTAATAATGTGTACAAATTTATATTGCTATTTTTATATTATACAACATCAGCATATTTGCAAAAATAACGAGCAAAAAAATAAACAAAACAAAAATTTTGCAATAGGAAAAAAAAAACGATAAATTTTACAATAGGAAAAATGATTTATTTTTAATGGACAGCTTGCAAGACTTTTTTTTAATAAAGGACCTAAAGTTGTGTTTTGTCATTTTTTTTATTACATGCAAATCTCTTTTAAATCGTGCTTCAAAACGTTGTCTTAATAGTTATAATGTAACGCCTTTCCCAATGCTTGCGTGTTAAATATTTGCATGAATATGACGTCACAGCATTTTTCAACATTATTTTAAGTGTCTTAGTGAGTTAATCATGTAAAATTTACAATTATACGTAACTTGAGGTGCTCTGTAATAACATAAAAATTCCATGCATGCAGGTTGTCCATTATAATTGTGTTTTTTTTTATAATATGATTTAAAAAAATGAAGATAAAATAACTTTTATTGCGCTAAAATAGAATATTTATTTTGTTATTTCCTACATGGTAAAATTTTTCTTGTTTTCAAAAATGAATATTTTATCACATTGTTATCAGGTATACTTAGTTTATATTGTGTAAAAAATAAAAATGTAACCTTCCTTTATTTATCTCCCCCTTTTTTCTTATTGAAAACACCATAAAATATTTTATACAAAATAAAAACTTAGTTCACCGATGCATGTAGATATATTAGTAAATAAAAACTCTTTGAAGCATTGTATATACAAAGCATTTTGATATTATTACTATGTCATTATATTGTTAAAGCAAAGAGGGTTATTGAAGAGTAAGAAGGTAATAATCACAAACTCCCATCTTAGATTTTAGATATAAACATTTCATAACTACATAAGCTCACACTTCAGCTCTTTATTCTAGGAATTATTATTACGAGGCTGATACAAGTGGTACTTGGTTTATGCAGTCTCTTTCTCTCTCTCTCTCATGTATTTAGCAAAGTTGATAGGCGTGTTATATAAGCTGACAAACATTCAAATCATCCCCTTTTTTAAAACTAAACTCCCTCTTTTTCTCCCCCACCCTTAAGTATATTATATTTATAAAAAAAGCTTATAGTTTTTACATAATATAAGACTCCCTGCTGCGCTTTTTAAGGAATAAAAATTCATTTCATTCTTAGTTTCTTTCATTCTAATATATATAATACAATGTTGTTTTTTTTTAATATAAAAAAGGAGACAGACTCCCCTTGCATTTTTAATTGTAAGTAAAAAAGCGAATAACTGTTGCACGTATATACACACACACGACAAATAAAACATATAAAAATATAACAAAAATCCGCCCATCTAAACAACATTATAACAATAACACAGCTGTCGTATTTAACAATACTTATGTATATACAATCAATAAAAGATTTTTGTGACAAGTAAAAAAGTGTGAAACGTGTGATATCATGCTGGGGTGAACGACGTCCAAATTGTTACAAATACGAGAATAGCATGTATAACGCGGGGACATTATTGAACTTCGTCACCAGCTGCGATGACAGTTTCCATTGTTTCGTGCCGTCAAAGCTGATGCTGCGTGTGACCTATCATATAATAAAGGAGAAATCAATGAATAGTAAAAAAACAACTATTTATAATATTGTATTTTTTAAAATATTTTAACTTCAGTGATAAAAAATGTGCCTTATTATATCATATTTCTTTGAATGGCATTTTCTAATACGTAAGTTTTTAGAAACAATTAATAATACAATTTAAATTAATTTTTATCATAAGTTTTATTGTCTCTATGTTGTATTATGTACAGCCACAAGAGAAATAAATAAATAAATAAATAAATAAATAAATAAATAAATAAATAAATAAATAAATAAATAAATAAATAAATAAATAATAAATAAATAAATAAATAAATAAATAAATAAATAAATAAATAAATAAATAAATAAATAAATAAATAAATAAATAAATAAATAAATAAATAAATAAATAAATAAATAAATAAATAAATAAATAAATAAATAAATAAATAATATATATTTGATATGGCTAATAATGGAGATGCATGAAGTTCATCATGGAATCAGGAGACGAGTATGTTGACCCATCCCCTGAAAGTTCTTGCAAAATATTTTTATCCTGAAAATAACAGTATTTAATATTATTACCATTCCTCACCCCCCCCCCAACCCTTCTAACCCATCTAAATCATTATATAATCATTACGAGGTATCTATTCTATCAAGCACCTTGTTCTCACAACCAAAGGCTGGTTGAAATGGTTACATCTCAATTCACTCGTAATTTCATGGTGCACTCTAACTGTAATGTCAGCAGGGGTCAAAGGGGGGCGAAAATCTTTGGCTGCTAATTGGTTTTAAGGTTCGTATGACCTAATTAAGCATCCCTGCAAGTTTCATGCTTTTATCACAAAATGCACGGTTTTGCCACTTTTGGCTGCTATATAAGGAACCGTATAACTATAAATAAGTAATAAATTTATATATTTTTGGGGGGATGCATGCGTTAATAGATTAATTAAATATTAATACATTAATAATAATAATCTATTATTATAATAATATTTAATACATGATACTATGCATACAATCTTATTATATTGTATATATGTAACATTTTCCAAATGATATTATATAGGATTAAATTAAATCAAATATGTTTTAGGCTGGATTTGGACGACTCTATATAATAATATATATTGTATATTTGGTAATACAATAAATTATTTTCATTACTATTATTATAGCCTTTATATTTGTTATTGCATGACGTTTTTCTGTTTCAAAAGATACAATTTTCTGATAAATAAGACACCCGTTAGTATATAGTCGATCTATAATTTTGTGCCGGACCAGGTCGGGTGTCAAACATCATCTCGGAGGCCGGACGGTGTAGAGTGGCCTCGTTAGTCCCGGTAATTGGTAGCCGAGCTCCTTCCCGCTCTCGGCGTCGGGTGTCGACCTCGCATCTTCAGTATCACTACAGCTTCAAGAAAAATCTAATTATTGTCATATTGTATTGCAATAAAGTAATTGTAACCGTAACACCAAGGTAGCAAAACAATTTGCAGGGTCGGACTGGGACTAAAAAGGCCAGTCAGCAGTCAGCAGCTATATTATATTAATAGGCATCTATAGAAGGAGGATTTGCTAAGCGGGCTGAGGCTTTACTACGGGTTAAAAAGCGAAGATAAGAAGCTAGTCAGTTTTTGCTGACCCAGCCTTGTCATGACCAGTCCGAGCCTGATAGTATAATATACTGTATATACAGTATTGGCTGTATTAATTAAATCAATTATATAAAAGTGAATTACAATGGATAATTTGAAAAATTGCATTGCATATTTGAATAGAGGATATTAAGTTATGTATTTTTTTTAATAATTTGAGATAATACGCTTAATGTTAATAAAAATCCCATTCATGAAAATTATTAAAAAAAAAATGTTCCTCTTTACATCCCCTATCAGTATATAGCTAAAATATTAGGTACACAAAAAAGAGCTAGTTTTTGAGTTATTAATTTTTGAACTTCACTAATTTAACATGGAGAAATGGAACTTCCTGCATGTTAAATTAGTCAACTTTAAAAATTAATAACTCGAAAACTATATAGCTCGTTTTTATACACCTGATATTTTAGCTATATACTGATAGGGGATGTAGAGGAGAATATTTTTAAATTTTTTTTTTCATAATTTTCATGAATGGGATTTTTATTAACATTGGGCGTGTTATCTCTAAAAATGTTATGAATGTTATCAATTATTATCCTTGCATGTTATAGACTTATTAAACAACATTCTAATATTTTCTATATTTTGTTAAAAAGTTAATTTATAAATATTTTAAGGTGTCAAAGTATTGATCATAATTCTTTTATACGTGGTTTATCAATATTTTTTTTAATTCGATACTAATATTTTTATATATATTATATATTTTTTAAAGTACAAGCTTTGCAATTTGCTGTATGGTGTTTTGTTGTGTTGGTGTTCCATTGTTTCTAGAACAAAAGACAATATTTCCTTTCTTGCTTGCCTGGCTGCTATGTATAAGAGAGATGAGAGGAGGAGTGGAGAGGTAAGAGAACAGTAAGGACAAAGGATGAGCACCACTATAGGAACGGGCGTGGCGAGACTCTGCATCTGTATCACAGGATGGCCGAGAAGTGTGGTGGCTTTGCTTCTGGAGTACTCTCTCTCTCTCTCTCGACGGATGCTATAGCTGGCCACTTGTCTCTTCTTCTCTCAACTCAGTCAGCACCATCGAGACTTTACATGTATATATAGCATCACACCATCACGTGTTCTCTTCTCGTATAATAAGTGTGGAAAATTTTAAGGATTTATATTTCATGTATATTTTTCACCAAAGAACCACGGGTGCCCTATTATATGGTATAACAAAATTATATTGAAATTCATGACTTGATTTGATTTTCAAAACGTTTACGCCTGCAATTTAGGCAACCCTTCGTGCATCTTTGAAATGTAAAAGTTCTCTCTACGTTTTTATTTTATATTATTACAATGATAAAAGTGGTGTTCTATAATACATGCAGAGTGATTAAAAAGTCGGAAAAATTTCAGTACAAATATATCTTAAAAGTTTTGTTATTATAATGTAAATTTAATTTATAATTAAGGCTTCATTTGTGTTTAATATTTTCATGTCGAATTACTGGCATGTGGAAGTCTTTCTCTTCGCTGTATTTTTTTTTCGATTTCTTCACCCTTTTTACTATATATATATATATATATATATATATATATTTATATATATATATATATATATATATATATATATATATATATATATATATATATATATATATATATATATATATATATATATATATATATATATATATATATATATATATATATATATATATATATATATATATATTATATATATATGTTACCACCAAAAACCGAATTCGGGCAAAAGCCGAAAAAAATTAGCAAAACAAATATAGTTTTGAGCATCAAGTTAAGCTCAAAATCCGAAGTAATCGATTATTTCGGGTTTTGAGCTTAACTTGATGCTCAAAACTAGTTTTGCTCATTTTTTTCGGCTTTTGCCCGAATTCGGTTTTTGGTGGTAACATATATATATATATATATTATATATATATATATATATATATTAAATTCATTTCATTTCATTTAACCCCCCTTCCCCCGAGGTCATCAAGGGTTAAGAAGGAGTGTTTATGACGTATTTAGAGAACATTTAATATTGTTTTTCAAAATTATTGTTAAATAATACATTTATTTATTATGTGTACTTAAACTTAAACCCTTTTTCTTAAATATCTAATCGTTAATTAATTGCTTGGATAAAAATAAATTTTAATTCTTTCTTGTATACACGCATGCAGTTGATATCGCGTCATATGTCAATAAAGCGGGATGGGAGGAGGGGGGGGGGTAAGGCAGGTGCGATCAAGCTGATACTGGCGTGATGTGTGAGATAATACATTATACTTAATTGTGTTACATCTGTTATGACAATAAAAATGTTGATTAAATGATAAAATATGCTACTGCAATTTAACTATAGCGTTAGAACGCATGCTCTACCACCCTCTACCCCTCTGTAGTATATCCTGACCTTTTAACCCTTATATATAGTGGGGGTAATAAAATTAATCCTTGTAGTATACTTTTATAAAATGTTTACAGTTATATTATTAAATGAATTTATACTTGTATAAAAATAGCAATAAATAATTTATTTATATATTCATATCACATAATTCAAGTATTTTCTTTACTTTATAATATTTTTAGTAAATTTAATAATACATTATAAATTTACAGAAAAAGAGAATTAGATTGATTTTATATTTTGTTATGAAAATATGAAATTGGTGACATATTATTACAATTATTACATTTATATATGAAATGTAAATGCACCGAGTTCAATAAATTACAAAATTTCACTTAATTATGATTTTAAAGGCCGTAACAGGGAGGATAACTTTATCAGGGGATGATAAAAGTAATTAGATGGATAATTACTTTTATCATTACCCGCGGTTAACGTCAGTCAAAATTCATGATACTAACCGTATGGCTATATCTGGTTATTTTTTTCTCATGAATCGCACCTTTTATGTCATGTATAGTATATACGCTGTGTAATGTCACACAGAGTTGTAATATTTTAAATTTTTACACAGTGGAGTTTGGCTGTTCATCTCACCTAGAGGTTAGGCACCTTGTCTAGCATCAAACTTGACCTGGCAGGCTCGAAAATCACACCCTGCTAAAAATGTAATCCACTCCATGGCATTTGATTGCTGAAAAAGTAAACTCGATTAAGGTGCTAGAGACATTCTGTGGTGAGTTGCATGGACATTTATTAATTATACATAGTATCTACACTCAGTGTAATCAGTGTATTGGTATCATATCTTAAAAAATAACTCCTGCATGGAAAGTATATACGCATTTCAGACCGGCATGTTTCTTACTGAATGTTTTAATCGTAAGTTTCGGGCTTCATCTAAAACATTCATGTATAACAACCTTATGTTGATCCTTTTAATTACTTGTTTCGCTAATATTTTTTTATGTAAATATAAATAAAATGCTTAATTTTTTTAATTGTTATTGTCTCTTGATTCGGTATTTTTGTCATCAAAAATGTATTTTTTTATTTTTTCTCTGCTCGAGCTATTATATTATAAGTTCATAAAGTGATTATTATTATGTATAAAACTATAATCTATAATCTGTTATATGTGCAACTATATTAATTAATTTACAAATATGATAATATGACTAATATATGTAATATTAATAACCATAATTTTTGCATGCAATGTAATTTTTACGAACAATACATGCAGTATAATAATATTAATAATAATTATTCAGGGAATGGTAACAGTAACTTTTATTAAATAATTCTCTGATGTAATATATATAAATACTTTAATAATTTATAAGATATGATTAACACTACCAGCATTCACTAAATTTACTTTATAATAAAGTAACGTAAATTAAAAAGGATTAAAATGCAATTAAATGATATCAAAAATAATCTAAATTGATCTCACCGACAGATGCATGCAAAGTGCGGCAATTGGGGCGTCCTAATGGCCGACGTGTGGCAATATGGCTCGGTGCTCCCCCAGCTGCCAGTGCAATAATTACCTTCGTGACTCTGCCGGTAAATTGATATTTATGAGGTGTCTTTTAATTATTGTAATTTTGTTAAGTGTTGATTTAAAGTCCTCGTTTTCCTGTCTACAGCTGCCTGCCATAAATTGTTTCGTAAGTTTTTCAAACAACATTATGATTTGTTTGAAAACAGGTATAAAATGATCTATATAGTTGGAGAACTGAGAAGTAAAATTTGGTAAAATATAAAAGTTGGTAAAATTTTTAGCATAGTGTACACTCGTCGCCTTGGAAATTTTCCTATTTGCAGCCTTGTTAATCACCATACCCTCTGTGTTATTCTTACGGGGTATGGTGATTAACAAGGCTGCAGAAGGGATTTTTTCAGGGACCAGGAGTGCACATATAATAAGTATGAAACAAAACAGATTTTGAAGCTGCAGTATAACTTTTATACATATATATAAGTTAGTGTTATAAGTATCAAGTTTTGTGTTCTTTGTTCTTGCCATTTTTATTTTTATTTATAAGTTGAGACATCATGTAATAGCTATCATAATATGAAGTTCAATATATCAAATTCTATAATATTTTACATTTAAAATAGATGTGTATTGTATTAGATATAATATAATATTATATACAATAGTAAAAAACACAAATTTTATTACTTTATTCATTCTTTGTCACGTATAGTATATTTCAATATAAATTCATATAATCTTTTTTTTTTTTTTTTTTTTTGCCTGAGGTTGTATATATCTGATTTGTGTACAATCTGCAAGTATGACTATATATAATATAAAATTTCGCTTGTGTATGCAAGGGAGAAGCACCAAAAGATTACCCTCTCAACTTATAACGTTTTCTTCCCTCGAGTGAGAGCTCTTGAACGGCGAACTAATCGTGCGCCGAATTTGTTGGACGACGCTACTTATTCTCTCGTAGCTCGGACGTGACGCGGACAAAACATCGCGACGCCTCGAGGGCCCGCTCGTGCCGCAAATAGGGGGAGATCCGCCCCAGACAAGAAACAACCTACCCCTGGTATTGTGTGGAGGTGGCGAGGATCATCCTCCTCGTGACGTCATCGCTTTCGACGCATTCAGAGAGAAAGTGAGAGTTAGAGAGAGAGAGAGAGAGAGAGAGAGAGAGAGAGAGAGAGAGAGAGAGAGAGAGAGAGAGAGAGAGAGAGAGAGAACATTTAGTTTGTCATAATATCACCATCAGGAATGAAGTCATCAAAGTTGAGGGTGAACTCGTCTCTCATGCCAAATCATATATATTATAGCATAATGCGATCTTAATTATTGTAGGTTGGAGATGTACTTAGCTATACATCATGACTGTATCCAAATTTATGAAAATACTGTATTATATATGCTGCATCACAGTATACTGTATATATTTTGGAATCAATAAACAAACAAAAAGAAAAAGAAAAAAATATAATTATATATATATACCATAATAATCAATTAAAAATAATAATAATTAACTTAATTTTTATAAACGAGTAAAGTAATATCATAGAGTGGTAATATCACTCTATGGTAATATTTTCAGTATATATTTATTTAGCTTTTTTATAGCATAACTGTATATTAGAAAAGGTATAGAGGAGCTAGAGTACGGAGTAGGAGGCACTATAGATGAAAACTGCATGGAATTAACAGTAATTATTGTTCTGTGCCTGGTAAGTTATTAAAGATAGAACTACCCTTTTGTTTTTTCAATAAATTTTCTGGCTATGCCGCCACATAAATAATTAAGGTGGAATACTATTATTTATAACATAACAGTTGCCAATAAAGGGTTGTGGCATCCGAAATTTTGCACTGGTATGGACGCTCACGCGCCGTCCTTGTGAGGGCTATAATCCACCTAGATCTATCAGCTTACCTTGGGTGACTGAATAGAGTATCGACCTCAAATTTTTTATAGCAGAAATGGATAGAGGATGAAAAGTTATGTTACTTTGATTTTTTTCAGATTTTTTAGGGACCGGGAAGTATTGCTAAAAAGTTTTGGCGAAGTCAGTTTCGAATCCACGTCCCTTTTGAGAGGCGGCAAGAGGCGGCACTTTTTCTGCATGCACTTTCAATAATTTTTAAAAAATAGTTGCCGGGCTCTAAAAAATCTGAAAAAAATCAAAGTAGCATAACATTGCACCCTCTATCCATTTCTGCAATAAAAAAAATTGAGGTCGGTACTCCATTGGGTCGCAAGTCACGGCATGCAATGCACTGCTTTAATTTCTGTGGCTTTTTGAGAAGGATGAATACTGACAGAGATCTTATATATTATAAGTAAAGAGATAGAACGCTGGTATACTGATGCTTACATATTTTATTACATCGATGGTCCATCAACAGTCTGAACTTCAATGTCAGTAGGATTCTAAACGTTGTCATGAAGTGTCACCGTGAAATGCGGAGCTCATTACAGTGACAGTAATATGTATGCGGAAGTATCGTATTATGTTCTTGATCGTGTGATCACGGTGTCTCGTATATTTATATAATTATGATACAATTATAATGAATAATGGACAACATACATGAAAAAATTTTATTGCAGAAATGAATAGAAAGGGTACCAAATTATGATACTCTGAATTTTTTCAGATTTTTTTGAGACCCGGAACTATTTTTAAATAATTATTGAAAGTCCTGTGATTTCAGTTGGCACCCCTGAATTCTTAATAAAAAGGATAGAGACTGGACGCCTATTGACGCCTCCAGGGGGCGTGGCCACACTTTCAATAATTATTTAAAAATAGTTCTGGGTCTCAAAAAAATCAGAAAGAATTCAGAGTAGCATAATTTGGTACCCTCTATTCATTTCTGCAATAAAAAATTTTCATGTATGTTGTCCATTGTTGCATAATAATATGTCTATTATTATTCAATTATTATGAGTTTGTTATGACTAAAAAAAATATGTATATATATTAATTAATGTTAATGACATATATATATATATATATATATATATATATATATATATATATATATATATATATATATATATATATATATATATATATATATATATATATATATATAATTGTATAGATGCTTCGTGTATATAATATAGTAGAGGTAAAAAACAGCGTAATTGCATGGATTTTGTGCAAGCACTCTACAATGTAAATATATTATAGTAAAAATAATTATGGTTATTAATACTATTAATAGTACATCGTATACATGCATTATACATCGTATATATGGAATATCTTTGAGCGCATGGGTAATATTGGGTAATTCGTAATTCATTCATAAACACGAAGCATCTTTTGTTTTCACTCGAATCACTTTATCGCCAAATCGAACAGGTCATTGCGCGTCGCACTGATTAAATTATTAAGCTCTTATTTAAAATTTAAATAACTAATTTACTTTGTTTAAGGGTAAGGTAATGCCACCAATGTTAAAAAAAATCCCTCTCACAAAAATTCTGAAAAAAAATTAAAATGTTCTCCTCTACACCCCCTATCAGTAGCTAAAATATCAGGTATACAAATACGATCTAGTTTTTGAGTTATGAATTTTTAAAGTTGACCAATTTAACATAAGAGTTTCATTTCTCCATGTTAAAGTAGTCAACTTTAAAAATTTATAACTCAAAAACTAGATCGTATTTGTATACCTGATATTTTAGGTACTGATAGGGGGTATAGAGGAGAACATTTTAAATTTTTTTCAGAATTTTTGTGAGAGAGATTTTTTTTAACATTGGTGGCGTTACCTTACCCTTAATAAATTTTAACTATTTTAATGCATGTTAAAGACACACTGGGGAGTGAGGGCAGCACTGACTTGAAGCTCTTTTTGGCTTTTTTTACTGCAGAACCGGGCAGACGCAGTCGGACTAGTGATTGTTTCCTCGTTTCCATCCCACCTAGTAAAAACAACATTCATACTTATTTTTTACGATCTAGCTGTGCATTTTGTGCAATATCTAAATTCCATGCGAAATAGTATTTGCGATGATGAGCAATGCAAACTAGTATTATTTATTTTGCGAGCGACCAGCGACCTTCAAACGAGACTATTAAATATTTACCGCCCACGCAATGGAGTATCGAGTTGCGCATCTGTACACTACTGCCCTCTTTCGTTAAAAACTTGAAACTCAGTCTTCAGTGATCTAGTCGCCATTTGTGGCGTGTTCAAGTCGATTTGTGGCTGTGAAAATTATATATAATCTAAGTGAAAAATTAACCAAATTACGGCGGATTTAGTAATATCAAGCACCTTGTTAGGTGCGAATTGAATGGATCCTATCATCGGCTGGTTCCAACCTGAGCAAGAGGGACCTGCCAAAGTGTTGTGGGATCGCATTTGGGAAGAAGCCAGCAAAAAAGTGGACAACATGAATCTCAATCAAACAATAGAATCTCAAGATTTCATATCTCTTGATGTGAGAGAAGATGAAGACAAACGTGTGATGGTCGC
Source organism: Siphlonurus alternatus (assembly GCA_949825025.1). Classification (NCBI taxonomy): domain Eukaryota; kingdom Metazoa; phylum Arthropoda; class Insecta; order Ephemeroptera; family Siphlonuridae; genus Siphlonurus; species Siphlonurus alternatus. The sequence continues at coordinate 39,205,054 of OX463779.1, forward strand.
AAGACCCCAAAACAATAATAATTTTTATAACCGTACGAGAAGGAAACCCCGTGATAATAGGGCGAGTACTTTCGCCTTTAACGAAAACATGCTGGATCTTATCGGCGTGTACGGCGGTTGTCCGTGGCGACAAAGAAGAAAAGAACCATACAGGAAAGGCGTCGTCGGGTAAGAATAATTTATTAATCATTAATTATTATATTAATCCAGGTGGAAGATAATATTTAGATGCATCCAGCATGTCCGAAACGGCCATAGAATGTGCCAGAAAACCCTCATGGCATGGATCGATTTTTGCTGCATACTAGCTGAGCTGTGCATTTTCAAGGCTGTCTGAGTCTCTGAGATCTGAGATAAAAAAAACTCGTTTACTTTTACAACCTACACCTTAAATTTATGTATGTTTGACATGTAATGTCAAGGAGACAGCAGGAAATGAATATTGTTTTTTTCGTGCAAATTCTACCGGGAACATTTTTTTAATTTTTTTTTAACGAGTTACGTATTGCATGTTATTTGCATTGAGTTTGCCATCATTGTAAAAACAATTTTCGTGTTCAAGCATGACCTTATCTTATCTGAGTTATTTCTTATTTATTAGCGTCATGATTACGATGAAAAATAAAAATTTGCACTGCTGATATTGTTATGCATATTTTATTAATTTAATGCCGAATATTTTTCACACTGAATTATTAATTTTTCCATTCTTAATTTCATCGATAAAAGAACGTTTTTTTACGCATAATAATTATTAATTATGCATACATATTATATGCATAACTTATATAATATGTTTTAAACATACGAATTATAGTCGACAATAATGCAATAAAAGAATAAAAATTGTCACTGATAATGTATTTATTACGTAATTATTATTGAATATTTTTCACGCTGAATTATTTAGTTTTCGTTGATAAAAAAAAAATAAATATTTTTTATTACGAATTTTAGTCAACGATATTGTTGTTTATGAACATAAGGCAAAGGATGATGTGATGTTTGACGTATGTAAAGCCCCCCATGTGTTCTCTCATCTCTTATTACGTAAACTTCTTCTTGCATAAATGCATCCCACACTGATGTTTTTATAGTTTAAGATGTGACTCATTTTCTAAACATACTCGTAATAATAACTTCACTTTCGTTCACATATTATATCATAGACCTAATACGTAATGTTTATTATTATCTCTTAATAAAATATACGAATTTTTTTGTTTCCTTTCTTTTACAGTCTTCATGAAGAAATAAATGATTTTTTTCACTACATGCATCCAACGCCAGAAGAACACGCTATGAGAGAAGAAGTTGTACGACAAATTAAAAATGTTATACTTTCTTTATATCCTGATGCAACTGTGGAAATATTTGGAAGTTTTCGTACAGGACTGTACCTGCCTACAAGGTAAATATTTGGGGTTCCAATCACCTTGGTTGGCCTCAAAAGACAGATGCAGACTCTATTAGTCTGTAGTGTGTTTCAGCTATGCAAGCAAAGGCAAATCTGGCACCATGCCAAGTGTTACCCCTCTCTTAAAAACTGGGTCAACAGTAGCTAGCAAACTAAAGCAACCCCCTCCTTGCCTCTATAAAGAAATAAACCATACTTTTGGTACAGATCATATTTCTAATTAAGTAAAAAAAAAAAATGAAATGAAATGAAAAAAATCGCGTTCAGTTAAAAAAAGTTAAATTATATTTTTTATTTTAATTACTGTATTTTTTTACTATGGATACGATAGTATGGATTTGAAACTTTATAATTATTCTGTAATGATTTCACTTTAAATATTACGTATATAAAATACATTAATTTATAGTATTTTATACTTTAGAGTAATATAATCAATAATAACAGCAACTGATTATTGTTTTTTAATGTAAGATAGATTTTGCTTTTTAAAAATGAGAATTTAACTTTTAAGTGTTTTTTAAATAATTAATTGACAGATTTATCATCAGTAATAACAAATTATAATTGAAGTTAAGTAAATTCCGTGTTGAGTTCTAACCTCATAGCAGGAAAAAATAACAATTTTGTAATGAATAAAAGATAAAGTACAAACATTATGCCACATAAAAAAGTCCAAACTTTGCAGTTTTTTTATAGTAGTGGAGAAAAATAAAATCCCCTTCCCTCGCCTGCTTGTTCTTTTTATCTTCAAACGAAGGTCAGCCACAACTCCTTATCAAACAAGAAGCACAGCTATAGTGACCATGTTATAAATAATACATGCAACAGATAAAAAAGACAGCAATTATAATTTTGCTAGCAACATTATATATTTTATTGATGTTCAAGTACCTAATTTTCCTAGAGTTCTGATTTTCGTACATAATTATGTCATTTAAGCACTTGAAAATATTTTTGCACAACATTTATTTTAGTAAGGTATATTATAATAGAGGCTTAAAGTGTTTCTTATTTTCTTCATGAGCGACCATGTTGGAAGATTTGAATTTTTTCTCAATAACTATTAAAGCTATTGATTTGAAAACATCTCTTACCCCTCCATTTAGGGATCTTCCAATAATGAATCAAAAACTTATTTTCATCTAAAAAATTTCTTTTATGTCAAAAAAGCAATTTCTATTTTTTTTTTTTTTTTTTTTTTTTACGTACTGTACCAGTAGGTTTAGATAGGATGGTGCTGCAAAATCAGCTGATTTGAAGCCACTATTAAGGGTGTCTTCCGTATTAGGTTCAGAACGTTCAGAACATATGAGAGATTACGGACTGACTCTGAACAAAAACATTAACTTCAAAACATCAAATAACGGAACACTTTCATTGTGATCAGCTGACTCTAGTTCTGATAGTTCGGAGGAAAAGTTTGCAACACCCGGAACCTCTTTTTTTAATTCAGCTGACTCACTTCGGGTAACCTCGGAAATGGTTCTGAACATTCAGAACATAATTTCGGAACGCCAAATCGAAGGTTCTGAACGTTCAGAACTTAATACGGAGTACACCCTAAGGCTATTCAGGAGAACTTGGTATAGATTTTAGCGTTGAAATTTTTAGCACTTTATAGTAACATTTATATAAAACTCTCAGTTACTGAATATAGACAATTTCTAGGCTAAAATCCAGACTAAATTCATTGTGCATAGCCAGTAATACGTACTGTCCTCCAAGAAATGTATTTTTTCTTTAAACATTAAATATTCAAACTTGTCATTATTTTTGCAAATAGAATGCACTACAGTACTTTTCAGATGAGTTCCCTATGTAATAAACTTGGCAACACTGTTTTCCTCAATAATTTTTATTACAGTGTAATAAAAATTAAAACAAATAATACAGTGCATCCAAAGTACAGTATGTTAAGTGTATGAAACAACTTTTCTAGGAATTTTCCTATAAAGATTTGCATTTAAGTGTACATGTACTGTATTAGAAACAGATTTTAAGTTTCATAATAGAGTACACAGTAAATGTTATTTGTTTTGGTTTTCAATGATCATTACTTCATATAGTATGCATATAAAAATATAACATTAAATTGATTTAATACTCCCGGCATATAAAGGGAGGACGCCACACCCATTTTTATTTGAATTATTTTGATGTTTTCTATCTGCCTTATTGCTTTATTGAGTTTTTCATTTTTATCCTCCTGCAACTAAAGTGTGCATGGATACACCTTGTTTTTCATGCTGTACTAAATGTCATTATTTTGTTTATTAGTGACATTGATCTGGTGGTGATTGGCAACTGGGAAACACTTCCCCTGCACACACTGAAGAATGCTCTGGTTACGAGTGACATTGCCGAGGAAAGTTCCATCAAGGTGCTTGACAAGGCTTCGGTAAGTCACCTCCCCATCCTGCAGCTCAAGTTTCAGTCATGAAGAGTCTTTTCTCTCCAAAGGTTCCCATCGTGAAACTCACGGACAAAAAGACGGACGTGAAAGTGGACATCAGTTTCAACATGATGAACGGAGTGAGGTCGGCAGAGCTCATCAAAACTTTCAGGGATCGTTTCCCAGTCCTGGGCAAGCTCGTGATGGTCCTCAAACAGTTCCTCCTACAGAGAGACCTAAACGAAGTGTTCACTGGTGGAATCAGCTCGTACAGTCTCATTCTCCTCACCATCAGCTTTCTACAGGTTAGTGTTTGTTGAAGACGCTGAGTAATTCACTCAATGATCTTACAGGAATAGGTGAGGTTGCTGAGAATTTTGGAAATCTCAATGTACTGTAATTTATATATATATATATATATATATATATATATATATATATATATATATATATATATATATATATATTTATGTGTGCCACGCCCTTCATCTCCTGTTTGAAATAATCAAATTTAAATCAACTTTGTTTGATTGCATTATAAAATATTGATATGAACTTGTATTTCAGTTTTTATTTTCTATGGTACACCCCACAAAATTACCCTGACCAAAAGCATTAATGTATTGTTTAAACACTTAAAGGTAAATTTCCAGGGTAATGACTGTTTATCATCAGACTAAAAACAAATATAATTTGTGTGTCGTCCCTTGTCTGTAATAGAGCTGTTTGTGTATGCAATATCAAATTGAGAACTCTTTTTTAGTGTTGTAGGTAGGCAGATAGCTCGTTAATTATTCCAGGTGTTACTGTATTTTATATGTTCTAGCATGCTTTCTACGTAATATACAGTTTCCATTAGACAAGGTGTGCTAAAAACCATGTCTTGAACTTTCAGCTCCACACTCGAGAGAACACCCACAAAGCTGACACAAACTTGGGAATTTTGCTGATTGAGTTCTTTGAACTGTATGGCAAGAAGTTCAACTACCTGAAGACCGGCATTAGAGTCAAGGGCCAAGGCAGCTACATCTCAAAAGAAGAGGTGAGATTACTGTGCTTTATTTACTTCCTTTGATGTGTTTTCAGATCATATGCCACGTACATCTCAGCTCAAGTTTTGAACAATAATGTGTTGATTGTACCCCAATATACAAATCAATCTACATATTATGTTTTACTTAGCCCCAGCTTATGTTTTCTTTTTGTCCTAATAGCTTTTAATATTACACTATTACTTTTAAATGGAGATCCTAAACTTTACTTGCAGAAAATCTTCTATGGCCTCTGTTGTAGCAGTTAATTAACTGGTGATTAAGACTTCAAAGACTTGAAACTAACTTTTGCAACATTTCCAATATTTAAAAGAAAAAAGAAAACTTTAGATTAGGGTGTTTTGTGTAGCCTTTGATTGTAAACATTATCTCAACCTTCACTTCCTGTCTGTTACAGATCCAGCGTGATATGGTTGATGGCCACCGCCCCTCCCTACTGTGTATTGAAGACCCCCTGACACCAGGAAACGACATTGGTCGGAGTTCTTACGGAGCTCTGCGAGTCAAGCAGGCGTTTGAGTTTGCATATGTAATGCTTATGCAGGCAGTATCCCCCACGAGCACCCAGGTGATGGCAAACCACAGCATCCTGGGGCGAGTGGTGCGCATCACTGATGAGGTCATAGAGTATCGCCAGTGGATCAAGGACCAGTTCCCAGTCCAGATCCAGAAGAGACCAGACGTGAGTGTTCTCCAAGTTAATTTTGGTTCAAGAATAGTTATCTTTCAAGTTCTATGTAATATAGAGAGGGTCCAGTGCAACCTATGGATTTGCCACCCTTTATTATTACCAAGCAGTGACTTGCAGAAGGGTGATTTTAGGGCATGCACTTATGGTATATAGTGGAAGGAATTATCAAAAAAGGTTCAGTAGCTATTGAATGCAAGCAGGAGTCTATTGAACTGGCTACAGAACTTTCCACAATGACTCTCCTTGCAAAAAAATTTGGTTGCATCCCAGTACAAAACCAAGTGCTTTTTATGATTTTTACCTTGACAAGTGTATATTAATTATTACTTTGATTAATTATAATAAACTACTGAATTTACTGTAATTATAAATAGGCTGTCTCGGCTAACCATGATGCTACAACAATTGCTGGCATGGTTGCAGGTTGTTCCAGTGGTGATCCAGATGCCTTCCAACACTCTGCAGTACCACCAAGGTCTGAGTCAGGGCACCCGAGAGTCTCAGGACTCCGAGGAATCCTCCTCCTCCTCCGTGATCAGCAGCGACGGCAGCTCAGCCACCGGATCAGGGGATTCGGTGAGTCTGCGTGGGGTGTCTCTGAAGAGTGGAGAGAAACATTACCGTAGGCTTGTAAAAGAGTGGCCTTAACTTTAATTGCTTTAGTTGAATTATAAAGGAAGTCGAAAAATTTCATAATCTGAATGAAATGTTGTAGGCTATTAGAATGTGTAATTAGCTACTTTATAATCTTTTTGATAATTTTTTAGTTAGGATCCTAAATTCAAGCAGGAAATAAATACTTAAAGTACTTAAATCTGAAATAGATAGTGTGTATTTATTGTAAACTTGTATGTAAACATAGAGAAAATTATGAATATATAAATTATTATTATTATTATTATTATTTAAATGCTGCTGTTATTTGTAACATTTTTACATTTTATTTTTCAGCAGGTAGTTCTGCATTATTTTTATAAATAATATAAATCAATCATTGTGCAGTATCTAACTTGTCAACTTGAAATTTTTGTTCCTATTTTTTCTTAATGAAAATAAAATAAATCATTATTATTTAACTTGTCAGCTTCAAATGTAATAAACTGGAAAAAAGGAAATGCTGAACAAATTCCTGACACATCCTGCATCCTACTCAAATGTCATAACAGGATGTATGTAGAAACTAAACAAACTATTTTGGTGTCTCATAAAATTCATAATTTTGTAACTTCCTGATTTTACAAAAATGATACAGGACCTATATTTATTGTTGTGCTAAAATACTAACTTTTTCTTTAGGATTCTGAGACCAATGGTTCCATCAGCAACAATGGCTTGCTGCCCACACCAGCTGCAGTGGAACGACTCCCGGTCCGCTCAGCCGCTCCTGCTACCAATGGGAGACCTTACAGCAACGGGCACAACTACACCTACTACCCCAAGCAGCGCAAGTACCCTCCTGGTGAGGAATCTTACATCAGCTGTTCACGATATTTTGGTGATTTCATTTACCATACTTTTTTTTTATACTGTATTCTTTTTCTATGCTTTTACCATGTGAGGCTACAACTTCCAAACATAGCTTCTCCCATTTTCAAAAAGGATTTTATTCACTTATTAATCAGTAAATATAATCCTAATTGCAATTGGAAGAGATTCAGTTTGAAAATAGTAGATTCCTAATTTTTTTTTGCATTTTTTTTTTTTTTTTTTTTATGTATTTTCTACTTTGGAAATGCTTGAAAACAAATTTTAAGTAATGCCATTACTAAATGCATGCTCATTTAGGCTTTTGAAGAAAAATAAAAAGTAGAAAGATTTCCGGATATTAAAAATGTCCAGTTCTATTACTTCTATCTAGCTGTATTTAATATGAATCACCAAAAATAATTGAGATTAAAATATAAAGTTCTGCTGCCAGTGTTTAAAGTTGAACGTAGCGAGAAAAATGGCATCTGACTGTGATGTATAGAAATAATCTTGAAATTGTTAGCATTCAATTATTGCAACACTGATTGATCACAAGACATTACACTGGTATATTAAGAGTTCTCCATTTTTTTGCAATTTTCTTAATCATTATGTTTATCCCACCACTCAGCTGCCCGTCCGCCATTACCAGAGGAATTCAGCGAGCAGGTATAGGGAATCCCTTATAAAATATATATTTTTTTGTCTTTGAAGAATGTGCAGTACATTTGAGATTTATCAACAAATTGGTCTTGCATTGTTTTAAATACATGAGATTTATTATTATTATTATTATTTATTTTTTTATTTATGCTCATATTTTCCTTCTTGTAATGGCTGCTCGCATGTGGGAGGGTTAAAAAAACTGTGAAAAGCAGAAATTACGTTGTTTTTTTCCCCCCCTCCATTTGTTGGTTTTAAATGGTCCACTAAAATTCTTACAATTTTTGTTTGCTGTCAACAGGGAACCAGCAGAGTCGAAGAGAGTATACCAACAATCGTAACCAGAACTCGTACAGACAGAACTTCAGTGCGAGTAACCCACGGGGGACCAAGGACAACACCTCGGCATCGAGCACCAACGGCATGTCACAAAACTCTACTGCACAGACTCCCGCTGTTAGGGACTTTACCCCTGGTCCCAGAGACTCTATACCCAAACAATCTGTACCTAGCAGTACACCAGTAGCATCATCTTCATCAGTAGCCACAGGAGGACACCAACCTAGAGCAAACAAGGACACACAAAAAGAAAGTACTTCACAGTTTCAAACTGGAACGGTACAACATCACCAACAACAACAAAGTAATAACACCAATGTTTCAGAACAAAAAAACTCTCATTACAATCAAACTGGAGGAGGTAATAGTAGAAATACTCCACAACCATTCCCCAATGCAAAAATGGGTTCGTGTATGATATTTAGAAATAACTCTCAGTGTAATAAAAGTAAAAGAAGGAAGACAAATGTTAACCAGAGGAGATCAGATTCCTCACCTCAAAGACAAGGTGTGTAAATAGATAAATATTAGTGATGGATGTAATTTTTGTTTGTCATTTCCTCTCTCTTAAAAAATATATATATATATAAAAAATATTAATTAAAATATAAATATGACATCATAATATATTGAGGGTTTTGGAATTTGTGCCTGGATTTAAATGAGTTAATTAATTAAAAAGAAAATATAATATAATTTTTTTGTTAGTTCAAGTTTGAATGTTGTGGATTTCAAAGTCCCCCTTTATATATAAAAAAAAAAATCATTTTTTACTATATTTGACAGTTACTATACTATAAATGTTAAATCTTGTGTACAGGTATCCAGGTACTTTTAGGAAGGCCTAAAATAAATAAAATCACATATTAAACTGCAGCTCTTTTTATGTAATGGCAGTTCTACTACATTAATTAATAATAATTATGTTTATATGTCAATGTGTTTAAAATCAACTCGGTTGTTATTGTAATCGTTGAGAAGAATGCTCACTTTAAAAGGAAATTAATTTCAATTCATTTTTGCTGTTTTTTGATAAAATTCTTGAAGGCGATTTGTCACACTGTTTCCACCACCTTGTTAAGGCTCAGCAGATAGCGGCAAGCTTACTTCTTGGCAGAAGATGAGACGATTCAACCAGTTAGGTAAGTAGCTCACTGACTGGTCAAATAACTCAGATGCTGACCAAAACCATGCACCTAATGACAAACTAGTAGGCTAAAGTATCTGGTGGGCTGTAAACATCATAACTCCCTCCAATGAACTATGCCTGTCGCTGCTGCTAAGGTGTAAAGTCAGCAGACACAATATTTGACACATCGTTTTGAACAATTTGTTATCAAATGATAGTCAAATTTAATTGAAATTAGTTGTCCCCTTTAAAACTCCACAATTTGTTGTATTAAAAAGAACTTGGAACGCAGGGTTACGTTATAATCCAGTTCGACAATTTTTTGCTTTCTTCCCTTGTCTGTCATTTGTGTGTGTGTCCTAAATTCCCAAGGATCTTGTATGGACATAACCATGAATTTAATTTAGTTCTTTCTTTATTTTTTAAAAAAAATATATTATGTATCTTTTAATGTTAATATTATGATTTTATTTTTTCTTGTCATAAAAATTCTAGTTGTATGTTTATAAAAATGTTGGAAAAAAGGACATTATGTACTTTTAAAACTTAATAATTATTTCAGCAATGTTTTACTGTGTTCTATATATATAAAAAAAAAAAAAAAGGGTTTGTTAAAATAAGCCTTTTTTGTCTTTAAATGAGACTATAATTCTAATAAAAATTAATTACATAAATAAATAGTTATTATTGTTTGTTTGTATTAAACTTATTGCTGTGCAATGCCTTTGAACTTTTGATTATTATGCAATAATGTGCCTATGTTTTTATGTACAAAGGTGGTTTAAAAAAAAAAAATAAAAAAAAATGATAAAATGAAAAGCTAAGAATATTCCAGTGTTCCGAATTGATGGATATGAACACGTATTTTTGTAGCAGCAAAAAAATGAATAAAAAAAAATTATATAGTCAATTTCTTTTTACAACTTATTTAAAACTGGTATTAATTTTACACAAGTATAATAGTTCCCTTGGTGACTGTATTATGTTCATTCAGGATGTGTTTATAATTTCATTGTACTTTTATATCTATATTTTAATTACTGCATGTATAATATGTAAATAATAATGGATATAATGAAACATAATTTACAGCTAATAGCTGATGCAGAATAATAATTTATTCAAAATACACAATGACATGGTTACTAAAATTTTAGGGGGAAAACTATAAAATATATTCTTCGTATATTATAGTAATTTAATAAAAAAAACTACAGGAAAATTCCGAAAGGCACATCATAATATACAGTATATTATATATTTACTATATAATATATATGGTTTATGGCTGAATTAATGTACTAAAATGCTATATAACTTCTGAGTTAAATTTATTAACTATAATTGTTATTAACACCCCCCCCCCCCTTTCCCTTATAATATATTGGGTGGTATTCACGAAGAGTTAAGGAGCGTTTTTGGGAGAGATATTTTAAGGGTAAGGTAACGCCACCAATGTTAAAAAAAATCCCTCTCACAAAAATTCTGAAAAAAATTTAAAATGTTCTCCTCTACACCCCCTATCGTCAGTAGCTAAAATATCAGGTATACAAATACGATCTAGTTTTTGAGTTATAAATTTTTAAAGTTGACTACTTTAACATGGAGAAATGAAACTCCCATGTTAAATTGGTCAACTTTAAAAATTCATAACTCAAAAACTAGATCGTATTTGTATACCTGATATTTTAGCTACTGACGATAGGGGGTGTAGAGGAGAACATTTTAAATTTTTTTCAGAATTTTTGTGAGAGGTTTTTTTTTTAACATTAGTGGCGTTACCTTACCCTTAAGAAGTGTTTTTCATACCTGGTAACAGGTAAGAAAAACGCTTCTTAAAATATCTCTTCCTAAAACGCTTCTTAACTCGACTTCGTGAATACTATAATACCCATATAATGTGTATAAGAAAATGATGTGCTTTGATCCATTCGATTATCATATTGTTCATGAACTATAATTTAAAGTATCAAGATGAGTCATCAGAGATGTTTGAGTTTTTATACAATCAGAATGAAAGGACCAAAAAACTAAAAAAGTTAATTGAGGGATGAGTACGGGATACCAGAGACCCTACATACAGCTAGAAGCTAGAGACCTCTATACTGTATATTATAGCTCCGTGTCTTATGGCCAGGGATTTGATCAGAGCTTCACTGTAGCTGAGAGTGGCGGTGCTGCTAAATGTTCGGCACCCTGTTCTCGTTGGCCAAAATTTTTTTTGCCAAAGTTTGTCCATATATATTATATATAATATGATGATAGCGTCGATATGCTGACGAAGAGGTTTCTGGGGATCGAAAGACTTCGAGTTTTTCTATTTTAAATTTTACCACACATTTACGATCAACGTTTCTACGATTTTGATTGGCTAATTGTTTTGCCACACCACACAGCTGATTCTGATATTTCTGATTTCGACAGCGTACGCTCGCGTACGCATGCTTTTCTTTGTAGATTTTGATTAATGTAATAAAATGGGCAAAAACAAAGCTCAGAGAACCAAAAACAATGCTAGGGTAAGTAAAAAAAATACTTTGCATCATAGTTAACGTAGCAGTTTTGTTAAATCGAGTAGAACTATGCATATTGCATAGTCCAAAGCTATGCATACGTACTGTACATAAGCTACCACGCAAGCATCATGCAGGCACACAACCGTGTCTCATAACCCATAAATAAACTCATTTCTTTACTTTTACAGCCGTCCAGCAGTGGACGGAGTGCCCAACTGCTGGAGACGTCCTCCTTTGTTGGTTTTCCAACATTGGCAGATGGAGGTTTCCCTCTTCCCGTCTTTTCGGGCTTGTCAGGATTGCAATTGGATGAAGGAGAGAACCAGTCTGTAAACCCTCAACTGCAGTTAGTCCTTAAGAAAATGAACAAAAAGGATGCAATTACGAGACTGAAGGTAAATTTTACACTTACAACAGTTATTTGTTCTTTAATTAAGTGCATTTTATAAGCTTCCTGAATCTGAATCGGTTTGCAAACAACTTATCCCTGACTCTACGGCACAGTTCAGTAGGGCAAAAATATGATATGATAGTGATATATGCATACTAACAGTATCCACATTCAGCATCCTTGATCCTTGTATGCATACATATATACTGGCATATGCATGGTGTATGCAGGTATGAACATAAAATACTTGAGGGAATCTAGGTGGTTAAAGGAGAACCTATGGCGACTTTACAATAAGTCCCTCCCAGCTTTGAACATCATTTCACGGTACAGGGGGCTCTCTTTGCCACCTGTTGTAGCTACAAAAGTGAAGAACAAGGATCTGTCATTATTTAAATAAATTGAAACTTATTTTTATGTAATCTCAGGCTCTGCAAGAGTTTGCCGAACACTGTCAAGCTTTAGAAGCGGATGAGATAAAATCAGTTCTTCGGTTTTGGCCTCGTATGTTCGGTGCTTTGGCCACTGATCCAGACCATAGAGTAAGAGAGGCAACACAACGAGCTCATCATCAACTGTCTAAGCAAGCAGGTCGCAACATTGCACCACAACTACGTTTACTGGCTGCCCCTTGGTTTGTTGGTCAGTTTGATACCTTTGCTCCTGCCGCTAGTGCAGCCTCTCAAGCTTTTCAGGCAAGTCATCACAATGGTAATATATAAAAATTTCTGTCTTTAATAATTGTTATTTTTCCTTTATTTAGGAATCTTTCCCTGGACCTAAATTCCCAGAAGCTGTAAAATTTTGCCAAAAGGAAATCCTAAGTTACATTACTGAGAATTTATTAAGTCAAACTGTGGAGACCGTGGCATACCAAAAGTAAGTATTCTGCTGGATGTTGACTCGAGTGTCAACTAACTGTCGTGTTGTCGTAGGAGTCTGTCTGCGGAGGAGCAGGAAGCTCGACTTGAGAGAGTCCTCTCGAGCAACCTGTTGGGCTATCAGCTGTTCCTGCGCCAACTGCCGGCACCAGAGCTGCGGCAGGCGGACGAGGCACACAAAGCTCTCATCTTGTCACCCAAGTTTTGGAAACTTAGCAAGCACAAGGCACCACTGGTATGTTCATGATCTTTGTAATCTTCTCTTTAGATTTTGTAAAACAAGTACCGTAAATATTTGCAATCAGATGTTAATATGGCTGCAAGTATACTTTTGTAGCATCTTAATCATTTGTTGCCCAAAATACTGTACTATATAAATCAAATTACATAATCTGTATTGTATTTTAGCTTGCTAACTTGTTTCCCGAACAATCTGTAGTGAATATGGTTTTTATCCCCATTTGACTGTTGAGCCCTCACATCAACGTTATTGCCACAGTAACCATTAAACTGTTGCCCAGGTTCGTCGTGCCTGGTTCTCGACGCTAGCGACGCTGCTGCAGGAGGCTCCGTTCCTGCTGGAGGATCAGGGGGCTCACGTGGCGCCGGCAGTCTTCAGTAACCTTGACGAGGCAGACCCCAGCGTGCTGCCCTCTGTGTGGGAAGCCGCCCTCCACGCCCTCGTCACAATCAAGGTGAGATTCATCTCACTTGTCAGTTGGCTCTTCATAACGCCAACTCAATTACGTACTCCAAAATTTGTGAATGGTATTTTTTTAAAAGAGTTCTACTTCTCCTCCATACGGAACCAAAATAAAAAATTCCACCTCCCATAGATTCTTCAGGGGGTCGATCGTGTAAGCTTTTTTTTTCGTTTAGGGGGGCGTGGCCATCGTTTTCATATCGATAACGAGGACGAGTTCGATAAGTGCGATCATGTAAGCTTTCGTTTTCAATTCGTGTCGTTTCGAATTCGAGTCGTTTTCAATTCGTATCGTTTTCAACTCGTGTCGTTTTCAAAACGATTCGACGAGGACAAGTTTGATAAGTGCGATCGCGTAAGCATTCGTTTTCAACTCGTGTCGTTTTGAAAACGAGTGCTATTTTCTAGACGTTTGCTGAAATCGATGGCGTCATGTCATCTTAAATTAATGATTATAAATACTTAAACGCTTCAAATCAATTTATAAATGCTTCTATAATGTAAAGAATGAACCAATGTGCTGCGTGAAACCTCTAATTGCGATGGTTAAACCTTCCAAAATTTATAAAAAATTTGGAAAAAAGGTGACATTAAAAGTGTCATAACTCCATGAATCTTTCACAAATTTAATTTTTAATCAATTCAATGTCATTTTAATAGCCTAAAGATGACGTGTACCAAATTTCAGCAACTTTCATTTTAATTCATTAATTCATTTAAACGGGGCAAATAATGTTCGCGCCTCTCGAACTTGGCAACGAACGTTGCGTGATTTTATCGTTAACGTTTTCGTGTTCGTTAGTGAACTCGATGTCGTTCAGCACGAGTGTCACGTGGAAAATGCAAGCGATTTGATTGGTCTACAAAGTTGCTCCGGTAATGCTCCGGTAGGATTCGTTCGTTCACGGAACAATCACGTTTTCGAGCTCGAACGAGAAACGAAAACGAGTTTTAAGTTACGTGATCGCACTTTTTTTTGTCGAGTGATCTTCAAAACGATATCGTTCTAAACGAATCGTTCAATTCGAATGCCTTACGCGATCGACCCCCAGACCTTTTTTTGGCTTCATTAATAAAATGATAAAAATACAACAGCTGAAGCCGTTTACTTCCCTTATAATGAAATTCATGGACAGAGTCAAACTTCAATATCAGAACTGTCTACCAGTAATTTTACTGTTCTAATTTTATTTGCAGGATTGTTGGTCACACGTCAACTGTGAGAAAATGGTATTTCCCAAACTTTGGCACATTTTAAGAGATGGAGGGCAAGGTAATGCAGCAGCAATCTATCCAAACCTTCTGCCTCTCCTCAGCAAAATAAACCCTCAAGACAAAGCTACCTTCTACGGCAAGTTCTTTGCCAACATGCGCACAGGGTAAGTCTGCTCCTGACTCCAGGGGTCTGGATATCACTGACTCTTTTCTCTCATCAGTTTGGGCCACAAGACAGTGCAGCAGAGCAGCGCAGAGAGCAGTGCTGTTGTGACCGCCTACGTTGAGTGTTTCCGCTACGTCGCCACCAGAGAGGAAGACGCAGAGTTGCTAGAGCTGCTGATGAAGGAACAGGTAAATTGACTGCTGGAAATCCAAGTAGATTCAATGTGTGCATCTTCAATGATTTAAGGCTTAACCTGAGAAATTTGGACGAAAAATTCGCTACAACAGATTTTCTTCAAATTAATTTGGTGGACTCACAACAATCGTCAAATTAGCTCTGAATTTTTTCGGAATTTTTTAACCGTTGGTTTAATTATAATTAATTTATTTAAATGAGAATTTTGTATCCTTCCAATGTTAAATTTGTCAATTAGCATTGCAAAAAAACTATACAACAGATTCCTTTACTTTTTTTTTTACTAAAACCTAATTTTTTAGACTATTTTTCTGAATTGTTTTCATATATTTTGAACCGTGGCGATGATCGTTTCCTATATGTTATGAGAAATGTAGCAACGTTCTCAAGGACTGTTGTCACCACCCCCTCCTAAAAATTTATGCGCATTCCAATGCAAACAGTGTTGCCACTATAGCCACACCTCTTGACCTTGACAGACAAATTCTCAGGTTATACCTTAACTCATTCATTTACAGTAATCTTAAATCATTCTATAAATACTCTTTATACTACGTACTGTATACTGCTACTACTGTACTTGCAAAATCTTGTTTGCCTGTTCAGTAGCAGCTTTCATAGAAATAATAGAAAACATTACCAGAAGACTCCAATAATTATACTGTGGTGGATATTTTCATAAAATTTCAAAGTCAGCTTCAAATCATCACAAGCTTCGTCTTGCATAAACAGTAGTTATAAATTAGGGATCTTTTAGGGCATTAAAAAAAATGTATGGAAAAAGTCATAATACAATATTAAGTTCTTTAACCAGTTCAATGGACTCTAGACAATATGCTGATTTCAATCAACTTGCTCCTGAACCTTCTATGACAATTCATTCCACAGAGAACATTCTATTGCATGTTTTAAAATTACCCTACCTCCCAAATTATTCCCAGTAACTGGTACCAAAAATTTGATTTTCTTGTCCAGCTGCTAGCACTGGTGGAGAGTTGCTCGACTGACCGTCGTCTGCATCTGACGCTGCACCCGCTGGCGACTCAGATCTCTGAGCTGCTGGCCAGCTGGACATCCACCAGCCCTCTGTACCACCTCGTGGCCCCCCTGTGGGAGAGGACGACAAGCATCTGTCTCAGTCTGGCAGAGCGCCCTTCTCCCGAGGGAGCTGCACAGTCCTTCACAGACTTCATTGTCCTACTGCTCCACCCAGCAAAAATCAAGAAACCTCGTAAAGTCAACTTCTCTACTGAAGAAGATGGCTCTGAAGAGAAAACAAAAGAATTACCAGAAGTTAATGAATTACCGTACTCAAAACCTCTTATAGTTCTAGGTTATGAAACAGCAAAATATGTATTAAAGGCTTGTCATGCATCAAAGTATCCTGATACTTATATTAGTATCTTACTGAAGCTTACAAATGCCTTCGGTTCCCAAGTTTATTTTCAAGAGTTGACTGGTTCTAGCTTTGACTTCTTCACTGAGTCGCTAAGACCGTGGCTTGCAAATTCTCAAATTTCTGCCAAGCCTGTTGTCGAAATGTCATTCACCTTGTTCAAGTTCTTGGGACCAGAGGAGAAGCAGACTGCATTGAAAACATTCTGCAAGGTATTTATCATCTTTTATGTTACATTTACGTGGCATTAAAAGCAGTGTGTCAGATTTTGTTTTTATCAGTATAAATTGCAAGCAAGCTAACTTTTATCATGAGAAAGTTGAAAAAAATATAAAATTATTTAATAATATTGAAAAAAAGTATGTGTGCATGTTGTCTTAGAAAATGTACCAACAGTTACTACAGGAAAATTGTTCCCTTGTTACTAAGTAAGCTTGCAAGTATGTATATGAAAAAGGTTTAAAGTCATAGCAAAATTATTTTCAATTTCACCTTACAGCAATATATTTTGTTAAGTCAGAATTCACACACTCATTTTCTTCATCATTTTTTCTTGCATTAAACACTGTTCATTTTTGTTTATTTACTTACAGATTGAAAACAGATCTGTGATCGAGCTCTGCATTGCCGAGAGCATAAGATCTGGAAAGCAAGGCGACCCGAGTCTAACCGACTGGCTTAGAAGTGCTGAGTTCAGCGACATGTTGGTAGATGTAGCCAAGGAGGTGTCCAACGTGCTGGATACAGTGGACTCTGATAAGACTACGGCTTGGAGTATCCTCAAACTCTGCTTCTCTTCCACCAGTGATGGAGGTTCGTACCATTTACGTAGTTATCTCAGGTACTTTGGAGTCTACATATTTCTATAAAGCCGGTATTACACAATACAATTTTTCTAATTATTGCATACATACAATTTGTCCTTACAAGAAAACTTCAAATCCATTTGTTTGTATGGAGATGACATTTTCTTGTAAGGAAAAATTGTGTGCAAAATTGTATCGTGTAATACAGGCTTCACAAGAAATCACATGAAATTTTTTTAAATTTTGAGAATCTTTTAAACCTTATATAGCTTGTGCAAATTCAAGGGGTAGTTTTCTCACAACAGCTTCATTTCTGGTTTTTGCTCATAAGGCTCTAGGAACTGTCTGGGTCTACGCCGGTCGTAGACGCATTAAATCTACGCCGGAACTTTTTCAATGTTCAAAACATCCGTGACGTCACCCGACGTAGCTCTATTAAACCTACGTCGGTTGTATGAAACATATGATTAATGACGTCACTGATATAACAAATGCAAACAACGAGGCTGAAGTTCAAATTTTTTACTCGATTCAATGACTCGATCGTACGAGTAATTAATAACTAATTATATATTATAGTATTTATAGTAATAATTGTAATAAACGGTATTTTAATATGCAGAGTCTATAATATATAGTAATTTTTATATTTATTTACTGTAAATATAATATATATATAGTGTATATATTAAGTAAATAAAATTTTATTAAAATATATTATTAAATTAAATGTAGCAATTATAATATATATAAATACTAAAAAAAATAAAAATAAATAAGGCAGTGCAAAATTAAGCGGAGAGGTATTTAAAGTAGCTAGATTCGAGTGACGAGCGATTGCATTTTTTTTAATATTTTAATTATTTTCTTAAAATAGTTTAAAAGCTGCCCTTTTATATTGAGAAATCAAAACCAAAAAATTCCATCTCAAATAGTTTCACCACAAAAAATTCCCAAATTTGGTGTTTCGGAGGCCTTTGACGTGCAGCCTTATGGAACATAAAACCGCGTTTTACTCCAATTAACATTTTCTGAACCATGCTACCATTTAAAAAATACCTACGTAATCTATGATGAATTCTTTAATGGAGTTTAAAAAAATATATATTTTACGGAGCCGTTTTTTCCGAAAAAAATCTTTAAGTTTTTGCGGGTTAATTCCCATAAGGATTTTCATGATTTTTTTCCAAGAAAACGACCCCGCAAAAAAAAAAAATTATTTGAAAATTCATTAAAGAATTCATCATAGATTACGTACGTATATAAGTATTTTTTAAATGGTACCATAGTTCAGAAGAAAAAGTTGGAGTAAAACGCGGATTTATATATATATGTTCCATAAGGCCGCGCTGCCACGTTAAAGCAGGCCTCCGAAACACCAACTTTGGGAATTTTTTGTGGTGAATTAATAACTATTTAGTTGAGATGGAATTTTTTGGTTTTCATTTCTCAATATATATAGAGGGCAGCTTAAAGTATCTTTAAAAAATAAAATATTAAAAAAAATGAACTCGCTCACTCTACTTTAAAAAAAACTTTCCGGCAAAAGAAATAAAAGCGTGAATGGACAACATATACTGCATATACATGAAAAAATTTTAATGCAGAAATGAATAAAGGGTGCCAAATTATGCTACTCTGATTTTTTTCAGATTTTTTTGTGCACGCCGGGACTATTTTTAAATAGTTATTGAAAGTCCTGTGATTTCAGTTGGCACCTCTGAATTCTTAATAAAAAGGATAGAGACTGGATACGCCTACTGACGCCTCCAGGGGGCGTGGCCGCACTTTCAATAATTATTTAAAAATAGTTCTGGGTTTCAAATAAATCTGAAAAATTTCAGAGTAGCATAATTCGGTACCCTCTATTCATTTCTGCAATAAAAATTTTTCATGCATGTTGTCCATTATAGGCGAAATATTATATTAATTGAAATTCCTTATGAGAAATTTACCCACAAAAATTACAATTAATGAGATAGTAGAATGTGAA
This sequence comes from Siphlonurus alternatus, assembly GCA_949825025.1. Lineage (NCBI taxonomy): Eukaryota > Metazoa > Arthropoda > Insecta > Ephemeroptera > Siphlonuridae > Siphlonurus > Siphlonurus alternatus. The sequence continues at coordinate 39,224,469 of OX463779.1, forward strand.
AAATTTAGTGGCTTGATCGCCTTGATCGAAAGAAGGGGTAAAAATATGGTACTTTGAATTTTTTCAGATTTTTCTGAGACTGGGAACTTTTTTAAAAAATTATTGAAATTCTATTTTGATAACGTCACGTGCGGTACTCCTTAAGAAAAAGGATAGGGCTGTGCCGCCCGTGACGTCATAAAATTAGACTTTCAATAATTTTTTAAAAATAGTTCCCGGTCTCAGAAAAATCTGAAAAAATTCACGTACGCAGTACAATATATTTTTTTACCCCTTCTTTCGATTAAGCCACTAAAATTTTCACATTCTATAAAATATCTCATTTTTTCTTTCCGGAAAAAATAGTCCCGTAAAAAAATATAACCCCCCCTCAGATTTCGTTTAAAAAAAAATCTGATGTGTTTATAGACTTTATAGGAAGGCCTAAGAATTAAGGACGTACCAAGATGAATTAATAATATTTTTGAATTTCGTAGATTATATAAACTAAAAAGTTAAAGCGATATTACGAAATAAGCATAAAATGGTCCCCTGGCGCACTGTTATATATTATTATATAGAATGGAATAGAAAATATCTTTATTGCGGCGAGGTTTTTAGGCAAGCCCATTCTTGCACCTAGTGCTCGGAGCCAACTTTGCGTCGCTGCCGTTTGGCAAATATATTTTTTAATATTTTTTATTGTGAATTTTTCTGACCAATATTACAATTGCTAGGCTATAGCCGTGGTACATATTGCAAGGAACAAAAATGAGCTAAGCATGCATTTTTTTCATTAAGGTCTGTACATAATAAAAAAAAGCGCAACCATGACAAATATGGACGTACGTCTCATAATTCCATTACTGTCTTTTGATAATTCGAATTGTGTTATTTTACAAAATCAATACGATTACTTGAGCATTGGGTTATCTTTATATAGTATAGGAAAAAAATATATAAAAAATATTAGAAATATTTTTGGCATGCTACCATGCTGTTGCATAGATCATGACTTAAAGTAGAGTGAGCGATTTAATTTTTTTGAATGTTTTATTTTCTAAAAATAGTTCAACTCGCCCTCTATTGAGAAATGAAAACCAAAAAATTCCATCTCAAATAGTTTCACCACAAAAAATTCCCAAAGTTAGTGTTTCGGAGGCCTTTAACATGCATCCTTATATGGAACAGAAAACAGCTTTTTACTCCAACTTCGTCTGAACTATGGTACCAATTAAAAAATACATACGTAATCTATGATGAATTCTTTAATGGATTTTCAAATAAATTTTTATATATTTATATATATATATATATATATATATATTATATATATATATATATATATATATATATATAATATATATAAATATAAATTTATATATATTATATATTATTAGAACCATATGCATTTCACGTCATAGTGGCCACTTACACCACCAAATATAAAAGTTCTTTGATTTTGATAAAAATCACAAGACATGTTCGTATAATGAACCTACAAAAATGGTTTTTGTATTTTTCAAAAATATTCAAAATTGAGGGACTATGGGCAAATACGAAATGGCGTCAGAATGCAAATGTAGCAAACGGCGGCTCCAGTAACTCGGAAAATATTATGCATAGATTAAATTTGATTTTTTCCATGGATGCACGATCATATGTGTCTACAACATCCTGCTTTCAGATTTTCTCTATGGGTTTTAGTTTTTTTTTTGTAATACCGGTTCCTGTAAGCCAAGTATGACGTTTTTGAAGCATTTGCTTTCCGCAGCCCAAATAAAGGCTATTTTTTTTTTAAATAAAAAATTGATTCTATATAGCTCATAAACATCTCTTCTTACCATAAAACTCCTAAAAATAATTTTTTTTTTCTCAACTAATGGCACAGTAAACGAAAAAGGGTACAATTCGTTAAGGTACCTACTTTGCGGGCCAAAAAAGTCGATGTCATTCAAACTTTAGGAGAATTTTAATGACACGACTGGAATCCTCGTATCTTAATTAGTAAGAATAAAAAAAATCTCGATTTACCTCTCGAGTATTTCGTCACAAAAGCTATACTAGGGTAACTCCCTCTATACGCACCGCGTGCGCACCTCGTCAGACCCGTGATAGCACGCCGCGGCCGAGTGCTGTTGTGTTTATTGACATGAAACTTACGCAAAAATAATATTTTATTGTATCTATGGAATAACCTTTGCAACTTGCTACTAAATTACGTCACTGAGATCATTTTCCTTCCATTTGCTATTATAATTAAGATAGGTACGTGGGATTGAATTTTGCGTAAAAATGGTAACAAATATATAGAAGGAAAATTATCTTAGTGACATAATTTAGTAGCAAGTTTATTTCATAGATGCAATAAAATATTATTTTTGCATAAATTTCATGTCAATAAACACAACAGCACTCTGCCGCTTCGTGCTATCACGGGTCTGACGACGAGGTGCGCACGCGGTGCGTATAGAGTACTATATAGAGGGAGTTACCCCAGATTAATATCAGGTCAGTCCAATAAGGAGATGGGCTTGGGTCAATAAATTTCGATGAATTTCACATATGTTACACATCTAACCTAGTTTGATGAGGTTTGGGCATTATTTTTTGAAATTTCAAAAAAACCCGAATTTCAGGAATTTTCAAAAAATCAATAAAGAAGGCAATCTCCAGAGATAAAAAAATTTGTATCTTAAATTCTGCTCCACATAGAATTATAATTTAAATTTTTTCAAGTTTGTAGTCAGACTGCCAAACTTTTTTGCATTGAAAATTTTGACCTTAAAATTTTATTAAGGTCAAATGTCAGAGGTCAAACTACAAAAAGCGTATAACTTCATACCAAAGCACATTGTTAAAAAAATCAAGATATAGGTTTAAATCCTTCTATAAAAAACCATTTTCAAATTTATGGAGAAATTCAAAATTTTGAAATTGCGATTTTTTTTTTATTAATTATTCCGAGGTTTTTTGAAAAATATTTTCAAGTTTTGTCATGAATTTTACACAGGTTACTCATCTGACCTAGGTTGATAAGGTTTGAAAATAATGTTTTCAAATTTCAAAAAAAAAAAAAAAAAAAAAAAAAATCGAAATTCACGGTCAAATTTCGATTTTCGTTTTTTTTTTTTTTTTTTAATTTGAAAAAATTATTTCCTAATCTTATCAACCTGGGTCAGATGAGTAACCTGTGTAAAATTCATCACAAAACTCGATTTTTTTTTTCTAAAAACCTCGGAATAATTAGTAAAAAAAATCGTAATTTCAAAATTTTGAATTTCTCCATAAATTTGAAACCGGTTTTTTATAGAAGGATAAACATTGTTTAAAACCCATGTCTTGATTTTTTTTAACAATGTGCTTTGGTATGAAGTTATACGCTTTTTGTAATTTGACCTCTGAACTTTGACCTTAATAATTATTAATTTATTCAAGGTCAAAATTTTCAATGCAAAAAAGTTTGGCAATCTGACTACAAACTTGAAAAAATTTAAATTATAATTCTATGTGTAGCAGAATTTAAGATACTTTTTTTTTTATCTCTCGAGATTGCCCTCTTTATTGATTTTTTGAAAATTCCTGAAATTCGTTTTTTTTTTTTTTTTTTGAAATTTCGAAAAATAATGCCCAAACCTCATCAAACTAGGTTAGATGTGTAACATAATATATGTGAAATTCATCGAAATCTATTCTGACCCAAGCCCATCTCCTTATTGGACTGACCTGATATTAACCCCCAGTATAGCTTTTGCAAGGAAATACTCGAGAGGTACATCGAGATTATTTTTGATTCTTACTAATTAAGATACGAGGATTCCAGTCGTGTCATTAAAATTCTCCTTAAGTTTGAATGACATCGACTTTTTTGGCCCGCAAAGTAGGTATACCTTAACGAATTGTACCCTTTTTCGTTTACTGTGCCATTAGTTGAGAAAAAAAAATATTTTTATTTTTAGGAGTTTTATGGTAAGAAGAGATGTTTAGGAGCTATATAGGATCAATTTTTTATTTAAAAAAAAAAATAGCCTTTATTTGGGCTGCGGAAAGCAAATGCTTCAAAAACGTCATACTTGGCGTACGGGAACCGGTGTAACAAAAAAACTAAAACCCATAGAGAAAATCTGAAAGCAGGATGTTGTAGACACATATGGTTATGCATCCATAGAAAAAATAAAATTTAATCTATGCATAATATTTTCCGAGTTACTGGAGCCGCCGTTTGCTACATTTGCATTCTGAATTCTGACGCCATTTCGTAAATACGAGGCCCATTGTCCCTCAAATTTGAATATTTTTGAAAAATACAAAAACCATTTTGGTAGGTTCATTATACAAACATGTCCTGTGATTTAATATATAGTACATTTTTGGAGCTATAAGCTAGTACTCGAAAAATACATGAATTAATTTATAGACGTATTACCAAATAATCGAAGTAATGAAGTACGTATGTACGTCATGCAGACCATGCAGTTTATTATATATTTAATATTTATTAAAGTGGAGTGACGATCGAGCGATTGCATTTTTTTAACATTTTATTTTGTTCCGATAAAAAATTCTTCACCAAAAAAATTCCCAAAGTTGGTGTTTTGGTCCGTTTTGGAGGTCTTTTAATTTTTTAACATGTAGTCTTACATGGAACAGAAAACAGCTTTTTACTCAAAACTTATTAATTAACTGGTCCGAAAAGTTTCAATCTAGCTATATAATCTATCATGAATAGAGTATTGTCCTCAATTTTTTTTATTGCAGAAATGGATAGAGGGTGCAAAGTTATGCTACCCTGATTTTTTTCAGATTTTTTAGAGCCCGGGAACTATTTTTAAAAAATTATTGAAAGTCCTTTTCGTGACGTCACGAGACGCCGCTCCTTAAGAAAAAGATAGGACTTGCCGCCGCGTGACGTCACAAAAAGGACTTTCAATAATTTTTTAAAAATAGTTCCAGGTCTCAAAAAAATCTGAAAAAAATCAGGGTAGCATAACTTTGCACCCTCTATCCATTTCTGCAATAAAAAAAATTGAGGACGATACTCCATTCTTCAATGCATTTTCAAATATTTTTTTACGGACCATTTTCCTGGAAAAAAAATTGGAATTTTTGTGGGTTAAATTTTAATTGCCCATGAGGAATATTTCAATGGGAATCTTTGACCTGCCAATTTGGTCGCCATATTTTTACTGGAAGATATTCGTATGTTGAAGATCAGCAGATTTTGACACCATGGGCATATATTGCGCAAATTTCCCGCTCCAAAATTAGAATTAATACAAGTACCGCGAATTTTTTTAGAGTTTCTTTTTACTTAAACTGAGCTGGGGTTGCAAATAATATTTTAATAGTGGCAAAAATGTAAAAGGTTAGTGACAATACGTGATTTTCAATTCGGAAACAGAACTTGTGTAAAGAATATATATAATATATTATATAATACCGCGATCGAAAAATTGCTCCGTATATATAATATAGGATCTTTTACGTGTAGTGCGCCCCATCTGTTTTCTTGTAAAAGTATATAATATATATGTCAGGACAAAGGTCGCGATGACGTCAAGGTCACAGCTTCCCATTAATATATAATTCTATATATATATCATGCACTCAATAATTCACGTATGCCTTTATTTCTTATGCCAGCTACTCGTAGTTTTGCCGGAAAGTTTTTATTTTATACCTTCGTCGTCACTTAATGGAGTATTGTCCTCAATTTTTTTTATTGCAGAAATGGATAGAGCGTGCAAAGTTATGCTACCCTGATTTTTTTCAGATTTTTTAGAGCCTGGGAAGTATATATCTTTAAAAAATTATTGAAAGTCCTTTTTGTGACGTCACGCGCGGCAAGTCCTATCTTTTTCTTAAGGAGCGGCGTCTCGTGACGTCACAAAAATAAATTTCAATAATTTTTTAAAAATAGTTCCCGGGTTCTAAAAAATCTGAAAAAAATCAGGGTAGCATAACTTTGCACCCTTTATCCATTTCTGCAATAAAAAAAATTGAGGACAATACTCCATTGCACTATATAGCTGCCTTTTAGTTAAATTAATTTAGTATATGATCATATATATAATATAATATATATTATAATATATATATATATATATATATTATAATATATATTTATTTATATACAGAATTAATTATACTGCAGATGCGAATTTTTAATAATATTTTAATAATTTAATTATGATTAGTGCATATATTATAGTGTATTATGCACTATATAAATATAATATATTTACTGTTAATAAATATAAAAATTACTACAGACTCTGCATATATATAATACCATTTATTACAATCAATTATAATATAATTACACGTACAAGTCAGTGGAGTAAAAAATTTGAACAATTAGCTCCGTTTATTGCATTTGTTATATTAGTGACGTCATGAATCATATGTTTTATACAACCGACGTAGGTTTAATAGAGCTACGTCGGGTGACGTCATGGATGTTTTGAACATTGAAAAAGTTCCGGCGTAGATTTAATGCGTCTACGACCGGCGTAGACCCAGACAGTTCCAAGGCTCTATGTTAAACTTCTACCTCAATTTCAGGAGAACTGGTAAGACAGATCCACCTATATTGACTAGGAATTAAAACTTATTAAAATCAAGTTCCAACATCTTGAATTACTATTAAACATTGTTTGTGTTTTCAGGTCTGGTCATTAGCTCGGATACCGTGTCTTCAATCCTGCGAGTGTTCTGTGATGCTCTCACGGTCTCTTCCTCGGAGCTGAAGGACGACTCGGCGTTGGACTCTTGCGCCTCATTCGTTGGAGAGCTCACCAACTCTCTCTTCAGTCAGCAGCTGAAACTTTGCCAAGCGACACTACAAGAACTTCTCTTAGCAACGTTCAAGCTTTGCTGCGGCAGGAGAGGACTTAGTGCATCTGCTAGAGAGAGTCTGCAGAGTGCTTGGAAGAATGGCATTCAGTATCTTGAACTATCCACTTCTGATATGCATAAATTATGTGAAAAATTCTCTAAATTTGCACATGAAAATTTTACACTTACAAATACTCAATCTGTTATATGTTCTGCACAATTTTTATCTGTAACAGAAGATCAATCAGTTTTAAAAATATTTTTAAAACTTCCTCCAAAATATTTAGAATGGCAAAAACAACTTGAGAATATAATTATTGTTAGTGATATTATTAATAGTTCAACATATTGGCCTGAAGATAAACCTATACCTACTGTTACAAATATAAATTGCATATATAATTACATTAATGCAATGCTCTTCAATGTTAATTTGTTACTCGAGTTATCAAATTTAACACCAAACGAAGATGGTAGCATGAAACCTGAAGAGAAACTGGAGTCATTGGAAATTCAAGAAAAGTTAATTGAGGCTTTGTATGCTCTTTGCTTATGTGAGAGAGTCGTCAATCAATACAAAAATGTAAGTCTATAACCTATAACTGTGTATAGTAGTGAAAAGCATGAGATAGACTGTGTTACATGTAAATTAAGTTAAGGGAAACAGGGGAAACCAAGCAGAAAAAAGTATTTGCCATGCCAAAAATTTTGGGTATTGTAATATTTATTGTAGCAAAATATAATTTTGATTATTTATTAAATTGACTTACAATTAACTTAACTTAACTTAATTTTTTTTTTTTTTTTTTTCATATTTATTTTTTATGCAAGCTGCTTCCGATTGGTGACTTTAGATTATTACTTACACACAGCTTACTCTGGTTACATATGTAGCTAAAAATAAGTTCCAATTTTCATAAAAAAAATATTCAATTAAAGAATATGAAACTCAATTTTTATTTTTGGAAAAAAAATTTAAACTTAATTCAATTACATCGCATGTGAAATAAAATTATGTTTGTATTTCAGAACCACTCGTGCTACAAGATTGCCATTGACTTTGAAACACTGAAACAAAAGGTGACAAATATTATGACGAAGCTTCCTAGCAGCAAGATGTTGAACATTTTACACTACGCTCTCGAACAGTAAGTGGTGCAGTCTCACCTACGTAGCGCCAACTCACCGATTGTGTTCCCTGCAGGTTGAAGGGTGGAGCGTACCCCTGGGGGCTGGTGTTGCCACAGATCATCAGGTGGTACCCTGAAATGAGAGATGTTCTGGGGCAAGAATATGCAGTCGGATCAGAGGGGGGACTGTGGGAGACCTGGAAGGTGTGGCTGGCTCAGGTAAATATTAAGATGTTCAGCACGTCATTGTTAAATTTTTAAAAGGTGATATTAATTGGTGCCAAAAACAATATTGCAATATGTATTGTATTGTAAGTAAATCTTAAATTTTTCATCAGTCTCAATATTTCAATATTGTCGCCTCAGAATAGAAATCACTTAGCTACAAAAAAAAAAAAAAAAAAAAAGAAAGAAAAAAAAAAAGGAACTTTGACCTTTGAGTTTAATTAAGATAAAGTTTGAAGTTCTATAAATAACAAAAAACAAACAAACAAAAATCTAACTGTAAAATTATTATTTTTTTTGTTTTATTATTATTTTGTTTTTTTTCTTCTTTCTTTCTGAGGCGGCAAATTTTAATACAGTTTTTATTAATCTCGCTTCAACAAGTCAACATAACATAACACACATACAGTATATGGAATAGAAAAATATTATTCACTCATATAAAAATTGTTTATGTTGTACACATCAACATAAAATGACATGAAATTAATACTGTATCTACTTTTACTCTCTCCTTAACAACATGAAATAAATATCTACTTTTACTCTTTTCTTAATCTTCTTATTAAAAGCACTTCAATTTAGCTCACAAGTTTGTTAGTCCAAATAGTGCATATTCTCTCCTCATGTTGCCAGGCGACTAGTCAAGTTCAAGCACAAGTTCTCAATCCTTCTGCTCGTTTGACAGGTGCTACTGCCTTCTCTGGAGGAGGACACACCGGTAACCTCGGCGGTGTCTGAGCAGAGCAGCCGCTTGCTGCGTGAGGAGAGTCCTCTGTGTGCCGTCTTTCTGCAGCTGCAGTCCGCCTCGCTCTCGGACGACCAGCTGAGGAGCGTGTTCGACCTCTTCGTCAGGTGGAGGCAGCAGCCCAGGTGGAACTCTGTCTTCAGGTGTGTGTTTTGGAAGTATAGAAGCAAAATCTGCCAAAATAGTTCTTATAATGTTACCTGTAATGCATGGAGGCTATTTTAATTTGAGTTTTTAAAGTACAGTAATTATGTACAAAATACTCAATTGATTTTGTTCATACAGCATAAAAAGGCTGTTTCAAAGTTATTTAATTTCAGAGGAGAAATTAACTACAGTTCTAAAATATAGTATATGGTGCTATACTGTTATTCATGGTGTTATGTGTATGACACTTCAAATTGTGAGCTACATAAATCAGTGCTCTGTGAATACCCCCACAATATAGATATATTAGTTTATTTATTTATTTATTTATTTATTTATTTATTTATTTATTTATTTATTTATTTATTTATTTATTTATATATTTTTTTTTTTACAGTGGTAACTAAACTTACATTGATGCTGTTATTTTACAGAGATAAAACGGTGGACACCAATGAATTCCTACACCTCGTCAAGTTATTCACTCAGGTGATCAAAACTCGAGCGTGGGTTCTAACTGCAAGACACTGGGACTCCCTCCTCTGCTCTCTAGCCTGCTGGATGCAGGAGGCCAAGGAGTGTGTGGGGTAAGTGTCAATGGATTTAGAAAATAGGAATCTGTGTGATCCTATAGGAGAAATCAATACAAGTGCTGCCCCTAGTGGTAAAACTTGCCATTTTTTTTTTTAACTATTAAGGTACAGATAATACGCTCAATGTTAAAAAAAATCCCATTCATAAAAATTATGAAAAAAATTTAGAATATTCTCCTCAACATACCTTATCAGCAGGTAAAATATCAGGTATACAAAAACGAGCTAGTTTTCGAGTTATTAATTTTTAAAGTTGACTAATTAGTAACTCGAAAACTAGCTCGTTTTTGTATACCTGATATTTTACCTACTGATAAGGTATGTTGAGGAGAACATTCTAAATTTTTTTAATAATTTTTATGAATGGGATTTTTTTTAACATTAGGCGTATTATCTCTACCTTAATTACATTTACTAAGACAGAAAATATGTCAACACATTTTCAAAGCACCATCTTTTGATCAGTTTTTGTACTTTATTTTGAAGCTGTTTTTGACAGTTGAACAGATAATCACATTTAATAAACGACTATTTATAAACTTAGACTTTTTATTATGCAGATACTCAAATCTTTTAAATATATTGTAAAAAAACTATGTGCTGACAAAAATTAATTATATTGATATTGTCAAATTGTCTCGTTTGAGCAAGCCACCTATGCTTAACTATTGAATTCATTATTTTTGTGCTGTTTCAGTGAGCAGCCATCAAACCCTCGGTACGCTGCACTACTGACTGCTCTGTTGAGCCTCATGACCAACATCCAAGGTCACATGCACAGACTGCGAGAAGACGACGAACTCAAAGCAAAGAGTCCCAAACATCTCCTGGAAGAATGGAAAAGTCTTTTTGTCCCAGAGCTCTACTCCATAGTTATGAATTTCTTCTACGCTGCAATTGGTAAGCAACAAATCGTGAATTTAGAATGAGGAGTACCAGCCATTCTTAGTGCCATTATATTTTGTTGCAATTATAGCCTTAGCATAATTATAATTGCTACAAAACAACATGATGCTAGGGAAACTTTATTCTGAGATGATGAAATGTCATAAAAACATGAATCAGTGTTAAATTTTTATATTCTGTTTCCAGAATTAAAAACAGCTCCATTGTGGGAACAGTTCAGGATAAGAATGATTGGATTGAGCTTGGTACGAGTGCCAAAGGAGTGGCTTATCAATCATGAACCTCCGAAACACCTGACCAAGCAAATCAAATGTATTACGGTACAAGATCATAACGTTGAACATTTGATCCGTATTCTGTGTCCGTTATTACACTCCGCGGAGAGAGCTGTGCAGGTCACTGCCTTTCACCTGATGGAAAAGTAAGTCTGTTTTGTTGTAATCAATGGCTTTAAAAGGAAAATGTGATGAGATTGAGAGTGTTGTTTTTATGGGAAAAGATACTCTTAACCATATTATATCAATAACTGCTGTAAATTAGCAGAACTCTAGGGAGGTGGAGGGCAGATACACGAACCACACCATAGATATCAAAATTCAATATTAAAAGATATTGGGATGAAGATGTAGCATTTATGAACGAGATACTTGCCACAGAATCTATTGTCATTAGTCTTTAGATTTGCTGGAATTCAGGAGGAAAGAGAAGACAAAAACTAACAAAATTGAACCATTATTGGTCTATTCAGTGTGTATTCAAAGCTGAAATGTTGAATAATGATTTGATATGTGATATTGAACTTAAAATGTTGTTGCAGGCTGATCACAGAGCTAGTGGAGAAGGACGAGACTTATCGTTTATCTGAAGATATTGATGCCGTAGAACCCAAGAAATTGTCCTGTGAACTGCTAAGCTTTGAACTTGCCGCAACTCATACAGTTGTGGAGACGATGCTAATGGACTTCAGGTAAATATGAAGTTAATTAAATATTAATTTGGAAATTCAGTTAAGAGGAAAATATACTCTTTTTAGGTTGTGATAATCATATTTAATCTGCAAAGGATGGGAATAACCAGTAAACTTTCCAAAAAATATTTTGAATGAATTTGTAAACACAAAATTTTCGAATAGTAAAATCTTGCTGAATATTCTTTGCCTTTAAATAAGATTATAAATCAAAATCTAAATATCTAAATTAGGTATTTTTTTTTTTTTTTTTTTTTTTTTAAGAATTGTTATTTGCACTGATACCGGTACTTTGATTGAACAACTATCGACTTTTGACAAATCTTATACCAAGAACTGTTTTTAAAGAAACTTGACTTAAAAATATAATTGTTCCTTTTTTTTTTTTTTTTTTTTTTTTTTTTTTTTTTCATAAGTATCTCGTACTTACTACTATAGAAATTTCGTAGGTAAATCATAATTTTTGTTTATCAATTTCAAAGTTTGTTCTATTTAAAAGGCATATTCCAGTAATTTCTAAGAGGATTGTAGAAGTGAATTAACCACGAGATTGTCATACAGGGTTGGCGACTGCTGCATTGTTGAGCCATTCACGGACAGCCACCTGTACACGCAGGCGTACTTACTGACCTGGGTCATCATGCTGGACCTGTGCAGCAGCTCCAAGTCCGAGCTACGCTACCACTACGCCAGGTGGCTCAGGTACGCCCGTCCTAACTAACCTGTCGTGTCCGAGACTCATGAGATATTTTTTTCCAGCAATGAGGGCTATACCAACACCATGCTGGATGTAGTGTTCCGACTGATGCCTGATTATGTAGTCCATCCATTTGAATCCAAGGCAAATACAACCGCTTTAAAGAAATGTGTTGATCTATTTTCCCAAACGTATTATCCATCACTTACTGGTAAGTTTGATATGGCGCAGGAATGAAAATAAAGTTATTCTTATTGTATTGATGAAAGTTTTCATGATATAATGAACGTTGGGACTCTTTTAAAAAAATATGTGGCGGGTAAGCAAAAATGCCTCGAATGTTGCAAGACCAACAAGGAGCAGAATCACACCCGCCATGTATTTTCAGAATGAGTTCAAACTTATTCTCAAGATTTTTAAATATAAATGGCACTTTTAACTGCAGCAATTTTTTACTGTGCTTGTGTTGCAGGGTACCACACTGCAATTGGCGTGCAGCAGGCGGCATGCTCAGTGTACCGTCGCAGTCTGATGCACCTGCCCGCCCTGGTGCGCACCTGGTGGAATGACACAGACGTGTGCATGTCTGGAATGGTGGAGCGCCTCACTGCAACCCTCGTCTCACCACTGGTGTGTGCGGCCGAGATGAAGGCCGTGCAGGAACACGAGAAGAACTTCTCCAACATGGTGGTGAGTGCTAGCACAGGGGTGGGGAGGAAGGGAGGGGGAGGGTAATAATCCATCACTCACTCTGTACTAAGAATGTAGGAATTAGTAATTTTGCTACTTCAAAACATGGATTTACAATCAAATTAGCACTGATCATGCATTTTACAAATGAATTTATTTAAATATAAGATTATATATTTTAATAACAGTAGTTATGGAAGACAATAAAACAGACAAAAATTTGTGCAGGGATTTTTTTCTTTCGAGGGGAAGGGAGGAGGGGGCTCTTTTCTGTTGTTTTCCCTGTAAATGTGCTCGTGAATATTGTCCCATCAACTGGAAATATCATAAAATATATCAACTACTGTATACAAAAAAATATAATAATAATAATAATAATAACTGCAACAATTAAAACAAATATAAACTTTGTGTACTACAGTAAAAACTTGTTATTGTATAAAGTCAAGGGACCCAGGAAATTACGTTTACCTTATATTGAGTATGGAGTTTTTCCAAATTGCAAATAAGCGTTTTATAGTGTGAACGCTTATTTGAACGCTTATTTGCAATTTAAGTTCTAGTGCATAATGTTTTTTAATATGTTTGTAAATATGTTGTTTCTGATGTGTCTAGCCCTTCATTCAAAGTGCTGCATTTTATAATGTTTGTGTTAGTATGCTTGGAAAATTGATGAATAAAAAATTTGAATTTCGAATTTGAATTCTTAACAACAAGTTGCGAAATACTGTATTGAGTTTTTAATGTAATAATAAATTATACCAATTGTGTGCTAAAAATTAAAAAAAAATAATACCAACCCGAGGACAATTGACTGAACCAACCGCTCACAGGTGAAGGTGCACCAGGTGGCCCGTGAGGTGGTGGCGGTGTACACCGTGGACGAGGTGCGCATGGAGCTGACCATCACGCTGCCGGCCAACCACCCCCTGGGCCTCGTCAAAGTGGAGGGCAACAAGCCGGCCATCGACATCGCCAAGTGGAAGCAGTGGGTCATGCAGCTCACCATCTTCCTCACTCACCAGGTGAGGAGCTCCTAGCAGACGTCAATCTGTTATTGTATCAGCGTATTGTTGTCATTGCAATACACTAATATGTCGTTGTTGTTTTTTAATGAATTCTTCTTATTCTACTGTTCCAAAGAAATCCAAGAATTTTTTCAATACGACTTGAGATTTTCCCCAATACACTGAAGTTCTCATAATATTGATTGTTCTTCAAAACTCAAATGTTCAAATAACAATAAAAATATTTTATTAAATTTTATAACAGCACTGCTTCTTGAAGTCTTGCAGTTAATTAAATGCAGCTTCATTAAGAAATCATTCTAATTTCTACTTCAAATACAATTCTACAACCAACCCTGCTGTATGTCCTACAGAATGGCTCCATCTGGGATGGTCTGATGCTGTGGAAGCGCAACCTTGACACCAAGTTCGAGGGGGTGGAGGAGTGCTACATCTGCTACTCGGTGCTGCACGGCTCCAACTACCAGATCCCCAAACTCTCTTGTCACACCTGCCACAAGAAGTTCCACTCGTCCTGTCTGGTGAGTTTTTGTTTCTCTAGATTCCTTCATTCAGATTCAAATTATTATTTATTTAGCAACGGTTACATAACCAAGGCACTAAATATAATAAGTCAACAATTGTGTTAGGAATATTGAGAATGATAAAGAGGAGGAGAGAAGAAGAAGACTTTTACTTAAAATGCAAGGAATTTTCTAAATCAACTAAAAATATTACAGAATCATGTTTTTATTTATTGAAATGGATAAACATTGCACTCCTACAAGTACTTTTTAATTACTGTATACCAGAGACCACAAAAAACAGTGCTTTACTCTCGGATTCAAAAAGGTGTACCCCTGAATAGCATTCAAGTTCCATAAGCAGAGGGGCACGCCTTTTTGGTTCTGATTGTAGGAGCAGAATGCAGCCTGCATTACTATCTAGCATCAGTGTTACATTAATGAGCTGCTACCTGTAATCTACCTGCCATTTATATAATTGAAATAAAAATTAGAATGTGTTTCTTGATCCTAAAATATCTTTTCTTATGGGCTGTAGTTATATCTACTTTATTAACAAAATATTTCTATTTTTAATGCTTGCAAATCATCAGCACTTAAAAGATCATATTATGTGCCAAATAGCGATTGACGAGTCTTCGTTTCAAGTTTGCCGAGCAGCACTTGACTGGTTGTGTCTGATTTCAGTACCGCTGGTTCCACACAAGCAACAACTCAACGTGTCCAATATGCAGGAACTTGTTTTAAACCTGAAGCTGCAATCTGGCAACACTTTACTAATTTCTCAGTACTTTCTCCTGTATCATGTAAAGAAAAGATGAAAATATTTTGTAATCGTGGTTATATTCTTTAAAAATAAATACTATAAAATGTAACGTTTTTGATCATTTAAAATAGCCCAACTAGATTCTAGTTAATTTCTTTACTATTTTTTTTTTTTTTTATTATTAATTAAATAAAGGGAAATACAACCATAAAAACACAAACACCTTATTAAAAAGGTAATGCTATCAGAGTAGTAATATAGCGAAGACTTATTATAAATAATAGAAAGTTTCATAAAAATAATATATTTTATTCGTTAGTATATTAACAACATCTGTACAATGAGAAACAATCTCAACTCTATAGCTGTACAAAAGGAACCTGTAATGCTGAAAATACGAGCTTTTTGTTTTGCGCCTAAACAGAAGTCGCAACTCCAAAGTCGCAACTTTTAACCAGAGCAGAGCCAGGGTATGTAAGTGGAGGGGGTTTGGCGCAGTGACGTCACGGCCAATCAGAGAGGGCGTTACTGGTTTTGCGACTTCTAGAAAAAGCTCGTATTTTAGGTTTAATAATTAAAGTGATGAGAGGTGCCTTTATCATCTAATATCCACTAAATTGCAAATTGAAAATAATTTAAAATGCAACATATGAATTTTCTACTTTTGTAACTTTGTATAATAACTTTTGTTTATTATATTTTCAATATTTTCTTATAAATTGAAGTAGAAAAGATATTCTTGGCACAATGAAATAATGGTAAATCTAAAAACAATAATAATTAGAGCTTTAGCCGCGAATCAAGATCTGTAGACAAAAATTTAGATTATACCCGCATAAGATTTCAATTAAATAAATTGCCAACTTGTCCATTATATACTTTCATAGTTATATTAATTATAGCTTCTCATTTAAATATTAGTTTAAAATACTTATCAGTTGGATGCCCATAATTTTTTTTTTTACTTTATTTTTTTATCACATTAAATTAAAAAAAAATAAAAATCTGCAACCAACGTAGCTCCCATCAAATATTATAAATAAATGAGGAATATACTTTTATCTTTTTAAGCATTGATTCTACCGTATATAGTACAAATTCCTAAGGTATATTTTAACCAATGCTGATATGGGCAAAAGTATGGCTATAGCAGCCCTCAAGAAGTTTGGAGGTAGGAGAGCCAACTAAAGCTGCAGACATCAGATCAAGATTCTTGCACGAAAACCGTGCGGCGCTGAAGCCCGAGAGCATGGAGAAAATATAATTTATCCATGCCCGAGAGATATGAAGGAGCGAATGCGGCGGTTGAGAGTTACATGCCGCATCCCTGAAGCCTCTGGTTCTTGAGCCACAAACTGGCGCTCACCATGGAGGAGCTCAGCAGGAGCACCAGGAGGAACACGGAACCTGTCACGAAGGCGGGGATGGACAGGCACACGCCTTCGGGTTCTGTGGACAGAGGAAATGATTAACGACCGACGATTACGAGACAAGTAAATGGCAAATTCTTGGTGTTTTCATTCTGATTATTTGTTTGTTTTTTAAGTTACATTATTTAATGAAACTATTAAGACACATATGTAAATTTATAAATAAAAGAAAAAAAAATCTTCCAAAATTACAAAAAAGCATTGGAAAAAAAAGGGTATATTTTTCTTTGCGAGCGGGATTTTTTTTAATTTAAATTAAAACTTACGTGCGGAGGAGACGTTGATGATGGTTGCAGTGTTTCCTGCTGCATTCTCAAGCTGTGCAAGGTCATCTTCAGTGACCACGGTGACCTTCCGCATCAGACGTACCGGGTCGGCGATCGACTCTTGTTGAGAGTAAGCAGTCTCATTGCTCGCACGCTTGCGACGAGCATTCAATGCTTGTGCGGAGTTCTACAAAAAAAAATAAAAAACAAGTTAATTTCCTATAATATATAACTATAAAATTTAAATAATTACTTACCCCTCGTGGGCAAACTCTACATCCAGTCTTACACAGCTCAACTTCGCACTCGATGTAAAGTTCCATCTGGTCTGGGAATTTGAATGCCTGGAAGTAAGCGTACGCAATGATTGAAGCGCTTGATCCTCCTGTTTCGCGGGTGAGTGTGAACGGTGAGGGGAAGAGCTTGGGCTTGAGCGGGCATCCCTCAGAGTCGGTGAGCTTGACGACGGGGCCGCCGGTGTCGCGGTCTCCAGCGTGCGCTACGCACTCGCCAACAGTCACCTCGAAGCCTGGGTCTCCCTCCACGGAAATCACGAGGGTCATGTCCTCACCGATCTTGACGAGACCGCTGGCTGGAGCGGCGAATGGTCCCTTGCCGATCTGTCAACATAATTAAGTGTGAATTAATTAAGTTTTTTGTGTGTCCATCAATATACACTGTCTTTAGACTCCCTTAGTGACGTTCAAATTTTTTTTATCAATTATGTATAAGATCAGAGACCATTAGAGACCTTCCGTTACGGCGTTACGTGTCTTATGGCCAGAGATTTGACCAAGGTCGAGCTTTAAGGGGTTTGAAAATTTTGGACAATTCAGGTCATATAAGATAGAGAAGTCTCTATTAATGCCATGGTCATTGATATAAGATATTTTAATTAGAATACAATTTTATAAATAATTTGTTATTATTATAAATTAAAAATTAAGTATTGACATTTATTTTAATGAACAAATTATTTAATTCGATCATAAATTTTACTATATTATAATACTTAACTTTGAGGCTGATAGACTATTTGATTAATAATAAAATTATTTAAAATGACATTGACTTAAATATTATACTATATGAAAGTTATGTATATAATTGTGAATAGAAAACTGTATGAATTTTTATTGCGGTTTGAGACTCGGACGTTTTCTCCCGTATGCTAGCTGCAGTGCAATTATAAACAGTTGTATAATTATATAGTTAATTATCATGTTTCATTAAAATTGTGAAAATCAAGTCTTAATTGATATGTAGTTCTAACCAACAAAAATTTTATGTTTTTTTAAAATATAAATCTGTAATTAAGTAATCATAAAAATATAAATAAAAGTGTCGAATTAAATTTTATCTTTGAACATGCGATAAACTTTGAATATAATAGTATGTACCTGTGTATAATATTTTTAAAGATTGAGATATAAAAAAAAAACGAGTTTACCAAACATTATTACGACGGTGTCTATATATTTATATGTGAGAAAATTAGAAGGGATTTTTTTTTTCTTCTTTAGAAGACAATATAAAAATTCCCATAGCAGTGACTTGCCATAAAAAACACACAAATACATTACGAATAATTTTCTTTCTCTTCTATACAACTGCATATATTAAATTATAAAGAAAAAAACTTTCATCAAAATCATACGACACACCAATTGCGAAATCATAACAACAAATAAGGCAATCTTACCTGGATATCAAGTTTTGCAGACGCGGTATCTCCACTGAAAGTGACGATTTCCTGGTCCAAAACGTCAACGCTGAGGGCCGCTGACAGAGCCTTGTGGATGTTTCCAGCCCACAGACACCGCACGCGACGGATCGTGTCCCAAACCTGCAAAAAACGTCAATGTTATAGGCACCAATGACGTCACTGGTGATCATTTCTTACCTCCTGAATGCCGACCTCGTTCTGGAGGACCAAAACGTTCTCCAAGTAAGCTTGACCGCCGGTGGCGAACTCATCAACGAATTGTGTTCCGCAAGAGTCAAGGCGAACTGTGAACTCGGCGCGGGATTGTCCACTGCCGGCAAGAAGGTAGCGACAGCTGGGCTGGTTGTAGAAGCCCTGTGGCGTGTAAGGATGAGAAATTAGTACTTTATTTGAGCTCGAGTTTTTTTTTTTTTTTTTGCATAATATCTAATAAAATTAGAGTAATTATATAAAGTAACTACATAAATTTTATTTTGTAAACTCACAAGTGAGTGGAGCGCGTAAAAAAAAAATCATTTATTTATTTTTTAATTCTGGATTATTTAATAAAAATTAGTTTCCACGTCATGAGTGTCACTTTATTTTAAACAAATTGTTGGAGTTGTTACTTTACATTTATTTTAGTAAATTTGTAAAAATAGTACTTGAATTGAACAGTTATGCTAAAAAAAAAAAAAAAACACACACAAACCTCTTTTAGTGATCATTAAAAGAGCCCGTGTCTTGAAAATACGTAATTCCTGGTTGAAAGTAAAAAATGTAACATTTAAGTTTGTTAATTATTTAAGGTGAAGCAACGTTGTCCATTGTTACTCTTATCATATCTACAGCGACATTAATTACGGAAGCAAGATAACGTTAAAAAAATGCTATTGTCCCGTTATCACCTATTACGTGCTTCATTTAATGAAATTTTTGTTAACAATTGAAGAAAATAAAAGTGAAAAATTCCTAATTTCATTAGCACTTCCGCTACAAAGAAATTTGTTTTTAAACTCCGGAAATAGAGAAAGTTTTTCCTTTATATATTAATATAATGTAATTAAGCAATAATTTCACATGACTATATAATTGTTAACCTCATCACAGTATGGTTCTCATTGGAATATTGTGAGGATGTTTATTTAGTTATCTATGATGATGTTGATTATTTTGCTACGTTGGGAATTATTATTAATTTTTGTCCGTGCTTTTTTGTATAGCATAGTTAATTAGAGGTTACGAGTTAAAGAGTGGAATATGGGCTACAAAATTGTTGTTAGGCTTATGCCAATTAAGTCACAATGTGAAACACAAAAGAATACATAACACATGCATATTATTAATGCACTATAACATTAATGATAAATAATTAAATAGATCATAAAAAGGAGCTCAGATTTTTCAATTTATGTACTATTTTTAAAAATTATTGATATATTATTGGACGTAATAATCACTAACATTTCACGGAAAGAAAATTATCACGATTTTCATTAAAGAGTGACAGCTTGACAGCTGGGCATCTGTTACGTGCTAAATATGTATATATTCTTTTAACTTAAAACAATTGTAACGAATATCATGCAGCAACAGAACTTAAAATAATATTATATTTTTGTATGCAGGTGTATTTAACTGACCTTAGAGTAGATGACGCCCTCGAAAGGTCCACTGAACTCGAGACGGATGGTCATCTGGTCCTTGGCGCAGGTCACGTCAATGTCATTGATGTGAGCACCATGGTGGTGGTGCTCATTATTGTCCGCGTTCTGGCCCTCAGAGTCGATCTCTTGAGGCGGCTGAGTAACTACGGGACGTGGGGTGGGACGGACGGGCCTCGGGGTCTCGGGCTGGGGGCGGGGACGTGAAGGTTGTGCATCAGGGGTCACAGGAGGCACAAAAGGACGAGGTTTCTCCTGCGGTGTAGAGGGTAGAGGCAGGTACTCGCGAGACGGCTCATCCACAGAGGAACCTCCTTGTTGGTCACGAGCTGAAAAGTGACGTCACATTCCACTCTGTGCTGTACACTATTGTGTGTGCTCACGCTCACTATTTACATCAATAGTACATTTTTAAATTTGTACATTTTTTTATCACGTAATTTTTATTATTTTATTTTGCAAACGTAAATATTTTTTATACATTTATACAAAAAACATGCAATTTTTAATTCAAATTCAACTCTTTACCATACTTTCTAAAGTTAGATAATGTGAAGACTTGAATTCGAATAAATTGCAATATTTTAAGTGCACTTTATTAATACATTTTTTTATATTATTGTTTATCACGTATTTATTTAATTTTTTGTACATTGTTATTTACGTATTATTTTAAACAAGGGAATGGAATGATTTAGATGTTACGGCGTGTTTGTAAGCAGCAATCAAGTAAGTGTGCAGTGTGTATAAGAAAGAATGATATATATAAGAGAAAGATAACCTGTTCCTTTGATAAGAAATTCTATATTCTAAGCACCCAAGGGTAAGAAACTATGTTCAAAAGAAGACTGATTTAATTTTTATGCACCTTTACGGCCGGTCGTGGATGACCTATCGATGAACTGGCCTCTGAACCACCGGAAGACATTTTCTAAAGGTAAGTTTTGAGCTGCACGTATATTTCTATCTGGAAGAAAAACAAGCAACTAATTCATTACTACCTATAAATTAATCGGAAAATGTCTTTGCTAAAATATAATTATTATGGAATATATAATTTTTGTACCCAAGCAACCCGTTTTTTATCAAGCAAAAAAGCTTTTTTTATATATAATAATATAATTTGAAAAAAATAAGAAACATAAAAAAGCGGGAGGAATAATTATGATGATATCACACTTCACGTGCAAAAAAATGCTCAAACTGGTGCCCATGCTAAATGTAAGCGATGATGTTGGTGCTCATCAACACTCACGAGGCTCGTGCTGTAGAGGATTCTCTGGTCTGTTTAGATGGTACGCCGCAGCGGGCTGTTGGCGCTGCTGTCTCACAAAGAGCGCCTGGCGCCTCGTCTCAGAATCTGGCACCGCCAACACTGCAGCACACACCGCCTGAAATGCAACATCACCATATTCTAATTGCACCTCTCCGTCTTTTAACAATTACAAATATCCCACGCAATGGTGTTGAGATATTCAATGCAAGAGATGAGGGGAGGGGAGGGGGGCACTTTCTCCTCGGGCCGTCGCGGGAAAGTCGGTAAAGAAGCGGCCGCCGCGGTGTTGGAATAAACGACAGAGGTTACCCCTACGATAATAATATATCAGGCCTGATATCAGGCTGATGTCAGGGCAGCCTGATATCAGCCTGATATCAGGAAGTGGACAGAAGAAACCTGACATCAGGCTGGCCTGATGTTTCCCTGACGTCTCCACCTGATAGTTCCCTGATGGTTTCCTGACTATAACGCCTGATGGCAACCATTTTGGACTATAATAGATAAAAACACATTTTATTATTAGAATTAAATTAAATAAATAACACTATCATCATTAACACTAAATAAAGAATCAATAAAACAAATTGAAGAAAATTTAAATACAAATGCGATGTTGTGCAGCTATAAGGAGCTAGGTGGCCTTTATTCCAGCTGGCTCGACTGTTGTCCCATGGTCCACAGCTATAGGCAGCAAGACGGTGGATTTTCTAATATTTCAGGCCTCAGAGTCCTAAAATACCTGCAGCAAAAGACACCCCACATAGTATATTACCCCCAAAACAACTTATAAGCTAAAGAATTATAGTTTAATTACCATTATTTGTTGATTTTCTCCTCTCCTGAAGTAGCTGCCATTTTTCTATCAACAAACCTTTCTCCTTTGATGCAACAATGGTGCCGCCTAGTGTTAAAACTTATAACTAATGGAGCCTGACACTCCCCTGATATCAGGCTGATACAGCCCTGATGTCCCCCTGATATCAGGCTGACGTGACCTGACATCAGCCTGATACCCCCTGATATCAGCCTGATACCCCCTGATATCAGCCTGATACCCCCTGATATCAGCCTGATATCAGCCTGATATCAGGCCTGATATATTATTATCGTAGGGGTAGGTTTCGAGGGTTCAGGAGGTCAGCACTAAAGAGAGATCCATAAGCATCGCGACCCCTTTCTCTCTTTATCCCTACCAAATACCATAATATAGAGAGGATTTTTATTCTAAGTATATAATATCTCTCTGTAAAAAAAACGTGATGTAGTGTAGCAAATAGTTAATCGTCTTCGTGATCTTTAAGAGAGATGCATACCTTTTCTAATATATCTTAATTTCTCAATTATACAATTATTCCGGTCTACTCTTTTTTTAATTAACTTTTTTCTTATTTTCTATCTCATTACATTTTATTCAAATGAATATTTAATTACATTAATTATATATTATAACTATATTTATTTTATTCTTAGTATTGAATTTTACGTCATAATTATAATTTTATATTAACTATTTGTTTTCGTTCTGAATAAATTTAAATTTATTTGAAAACAACAATCAATTCATATAATAAAAATTAGGTTATTATCAAAAATTCAGTAGATCCATATCTTCCCTAGGTTCACATTCTTAGGAGAAACTGATTAGAATAGCTCTTATGTTGAGAAAGGGTCTACTTAATTTTAATAGCAGCCAACTATAATTTCAATACACACATGTAATGTCGTGCAGAAATGTAAAGCTATTACTTTTATTTGACATATTACCTTACTTTAAATAACAAAATCTCCCATTATCAATCATTACAAATGGAGAGTTAAGAGCTTCGTGAAAGGAACTGCGTGAGTAGCTAATCGTTAATATTTTGTCGGTTGTAAAACTTAATATATGACACCGATCGTTTACTGTCAAGCGGTTCGATGCGCGCGCTGCCGGCCCACTTGACCAACTTGCGCGCCCCATTTGACCACGCTGACCGCCGCCACTTACCGTGAGAGCGAGCAGAACCTGGAACGTCCTCATGGTTGCAGGACCTGAGGACACAATAGGGTATGACGTTTAGGACGATATATAAACAGAAATTTGTTAGGCGTTCAAAATGTGCTGACAGGTTTTGGTTTTGAGAAAAAACATAATGAAAGTTTTTAGTTTGTATGATTTTATAAACACTTTTTGAATGCCTTCAAATTATGATAACAATTAAAATTCTTTGTTCTGGACATGAATTATAACAATACATGATAAGCTAATACTAATATTATTTTTATTTTAATGAGTTTTTTTAATTAATTTTAATTAATATTTTTCGACTGAACATTTTCATTTTATCAAGTGAATTTGATTTAAAAAAAAAGTGACGTATTGTATTGATTACTTAAAAAAATATATAATATAGTGAATAAAATATTATTATACTGTAAATATTAATTACTGTGAAAGAAAATATTTATATTTAATAATAAATCTCAAAATATGTTATTTTTTAAAGTTCAGATTCAAAATCATGTTTCTTATTCAAATAATAAAAAAATAACCAATTTAAATTCAAAGCTATTATATTCCAGATCATGCAGACACAAAGTCTTTCAGAGTTATAATTAATTAACAATACAGTCAAAATACTACAGGATATTTAATTAATGTAAATCAGTCAATCTTTTAATGAAATTTAACATATCATTGAAACATTTTAATTAATTATTTAACAATAAAATTTTAACAATACATCAAATCGTATACAAATTTCAAATCAAATTCCGTACATCACTATTAAATTAATTAAACGTACACGAAAATTAATTCAATCTGAATTAATTAAAACTTATCACAGTATATATATTATATCTCAATTAATAATAAATCACTTGATCACTTTTAATTAAAATCACTATCATCACTCGACACTTTGAACACTTTGAAATCTTGCAGTGAGCACCAAAATTCTTACCTTGTATAATCTTGGCAATCCTTATGTCCTAGCTCAGTGGAGACCAGGAAGACTATAAACTCTGGAGGTGGCTGTGGAGGCTTTTTAAAGCTATCCTCAGAATGCGGAGGGGGGCGGCCACTCGAGAGACCCACACAGAGAAGATGAGCGCCTCTCTCACACTCTCACTCTCGCCCCCACCTGCCTTATGAAGCAGTAACGTACATTTATCCTACCGTGTATAATACGTACGCCATACAGATGGACACTAATTACACCATCATCAAATCAACGTCAAGTAAAGTACATTTTATTGCTGATTATTTTTATTTTTTTATTAAGGTACTGACCTGACATAAATTTGTTACTTTTTTTTATTGAATAGAAATTTTTACAAACTTACACCTCGGGATAGCATTAATGTTACCATCATTGTTATATTTATGGACGTATTGGCTCTCTGTCTATGGTGGCGTGGTGAAATATTTTTTGGGGGGATCACTGGTCTGCATGCTTTTTAGCCCCTCCCCCCCCTTAAGTAAAAAAAATATATATATTTTTTTACAGGGTATTTACACCCCTATTATATGAGCTTGGAGCTCGATGCAGAGTAATAGGAAATAAAGGGATGTTAGCCACGGCCTGTTACACGTCCCAGCATTCATTGAGGTGAGGCTGAGAGTGAGGGAACCGTGGAAACCACAGTAAGAACGGTCACCTCTACTTTTGATAGAAGGTGCATGATGTTGAAAGCCTGCAGCTCTAGAAAATAAGGCAGGGATAACGTTCTGTATGTCCCCTAGTGTAATATAAATGATTAAGTTTAATGATCATATTAACATATTTTGAATACATAGTTTTGTGTGTAATTTTTTATGGCAATTTTATTTAGAGAAAAGTAAAAGTAGAAAAATAAATTATGTGCGTGTATTTTTCAAGTACTGACAAGTACTTTTTTTTAAAGATTTTATTTGAAATTGAATGGAATTTTACAGCAAAAATGTTACACAAGATGGTGTACGTTGTTTTGTTGTTTAAAAATCGTTTAAGGAATATTTTTCACAAAAATATTCAAATTATCACTTCTTTAATATTCTCTATAGAAATTTTTGTTAGTCATTTTTTTAATAAAAAAAGAAAATAATTTATAATATGCAATGTCATTAAATTTGGTAATGATCCTTGATGAAAAACAACAAATATTTTATTAATCGGAAATCCTCTTACTTTCTAACTATATCGTGTTATAGAGTTGGTCGGAAGAACGTTGTATAGAAATATTATAGAATATTATTTGTGGGAATCGAGAGAAGATCCACTACTACCATAAACAATTTATAGCCCTCAACTTAATTGGCCAATACCTCTGAGTGCTGTAAACTATTTTTTTTATATCATATTTCATCGTGTATTTTGATTCTTAAATCATATAAATGTAATAATGTTTTTAATAGTATTAAGTCAATTAAATATTTAATTATATTTAATTTTTCTTTACATTATAAGATATGAGAAAGTGTTTGTATTGTTTTTAAATTACTATTATTTATAAAAAAAATGTCTGATAAGAAAAAAAAAACATATTTTCTTAAGTATATTCATTGTTTATTAAAGTTGTTATCAATTGTACTGTACACGGATAGTTTTCCTGAGATTTTTGTACGATTGAATAAAAATATGATAAGTTATCAAAATAATACAAGATAATTTTCTTCTATTCTCTCAAGAAATTTAATATATCTATCATTAGCTTTTTTATCATGGAATAAAAATATTTTTATATAAAGCCAAACTGTTCTTAATGCATGCGCCATTGTTTTTCTTTATATAAATTTTGTCTGACAAATCCTAATTAAAGATCTGTTATTAATAATTAATATTTGCTTGATACAACTTATAGATAACAATATTTATGATATTAAAGATATCATAATATGTAGAACTTATATGTTTTTTTATAATTAAAATTTAAAACAAAAACTTTCAAAAATATATTATCGATATTAAAAATCTATATTTTAACGACTGCATCATAATATGTATTGTAGGTTAAAATTACTTTTCAATTTCTATTGATAATTGAAGTTTCTGATGGTTAAAATGCTTCTTCCAATCAATGTTATGTATTGTTTATCACCATTCACTACAATACATATTAGCCAGATTAGCCTACTTTGGGATCATATATTAGGCACTTGGCGCAGTGGTATGCGCATCCAATTCTTAATCGGAAAATCGTGAGTTCGATCTCATGCAGGCACCGAAGAATTGTTCATATGGCGGTAGCTATAAAGAACACCCACTCGTGCACTCGTGGTTGTAAGTATCTTCCAATAACTATATCGACTATCCTAACTAAGGTTTCCATGGTTCCCTTAGTCATATCATAACTAGGTAAATTTTGGGATGGATTGCTCCACAAAATCCTAAGTAATGCTAGGTCGATAGGTCAGTATTTCTGACTGGTCCAGGGGGTCTTCAAATAACACCACTTAAACTAAACTTAGCGTAAGACTGTCTTAGCGCAACAATAAAGAAAGCACTAAGACTGTCTTAATTTTAGGATTGTTGGTAATTTGTGTTATTTGAAGACCCCCTGCAGTACCTTACATCACGGTTCATACTATTAAAAAATAGAAGAAAAATAATTCTTCTACATAAACGTACATAACTACATATTATAACACTTTCTCTATAATAGATGTATAAAATAATTTGCAAATAAAAACAAGTTCTCAAAAAAAGAAAAAAAGTTTAAAGTTTGCATCATGACAAGTATTTTAATTACACTTTAGGAAAAATAGTACAAAGAATCATGTACGAATAATATATACAACTCGCCATTTTAAAAGTATCTTGTCCTATATAGTGATGACATTAATTGTTTGTATATTAATTTGAAGGCCTTGCAAGAATCGTTAAAAATAAGTAGAATAATAATAAAACTTGAGTTGTTATTACACAATGTTTTTTTTATGTAAATAATGTTAATAACTTTTTAGAAATGAGTTTGAAAATTGTTAAGTTTTTTATTGTTATACAAGGTTAGGTTTCCATTAACAAACTTTATAAAAATTTAAGCCGGAAATGGGTTTTAATACTTACAAAATCTATGGATTTTATTATGCAAAGATTAATTTAAAAATTGTTTTTTATTCAGATTTTTATACGATTTTGTAAGAACTGAGATATCGATGAAAATATAAAATTAAATTACATTTTTTATATACCATGCAGAGTAGACCATCTGTTACGCTTACAATATGACCTAAGATACAGATTAGTGAGAGTGAATGAGATGCAGTTTCAAAGATGACTTTGCAATGCAGATGCAGCAACAGATTATTAGCAGGAGAATGTCCGCTCAAATGAAGGCTCTGTGGTAGCATTAATATATATATACATTATATACTGTATACTGGCGTTACTGGCAGTAGGTCAGACGCCGCGAGCTTCTCCTCCGGGACCGCCGAGGGGGAAATCCTTGAGTTCTCACGTCAGCTGGACAATCGACGCCCGCTTATTCTTTTGTTATTATAACCTGCATGATTAACATATTTGATTATATAGAGTGAATAATAATATTAATATAAATGTTTATTGAGCAGAAAAACAAAATACATGGCATATATCTTTATACAAAATGCATAAAAACGCTGACCAATTGGTGGCTGAAAAAGGATATCCCATTCACATAAAGTGTCCAGCCGCCCAATATTTCACATTTGCTCCGAAATCGTATCTTCGTCGCAATAATGTTTTTAACGTCACGATTTGGAACGTGTTAAATTCACTTGGAAATATGGGGTCTGATTCAAGAAGGAGTTATCCAGAAAGATTTCCAGGTTCTCACTATAACCATGCATGGTTAGTGCTGTGCCAGTCCAACTCTGGCCCTCTGGCCAGTCCGACCCTACGAAAAACAGTAGCATAATAATAATGGCTTTATCTCCATGATAGCAGAGAATATATAGGCACTTAATTCTTTGATGATAGCTAACTTGTTCAAACATTGTGTAGAATTAACAAAAGGTCTATTATCGTATATTACCGAAGACCGAAGAAGATACCTTGATACCTTCCTTCGTATTCGTAAATCACACCCATGAATTTCAGGGTACTCGAAAATCACGTTGCATCGTTCAATGCAAATTCCTTACATATATTAAGAAAAATTTACATGAACGGCAAAAAACGTGATGTGATTTTGGAGCACTTAACGTGAATTTCAAATGCTGAATTTCAACTCGACTTCACCTTTAGCGTTCAGAGAGGCGTAAAACAGTGAAAATGCCTTCGGGTGATCAATATACTTCTTATATAATGGTACTTAATTACCTTTAATGTTCGTCTATTGACGAGTATTTACATTGTAGTACTCTTTGAATGGATAATTAGCACGTACTTGAAATTGTGTATAATATAGTTATATTTAACCATGGGTGAAATTTTCTTATGTATTATGTACTGTACTATGTCTATTTTATGAATAAATACATTTAAAAAAAATCTTTTGTAGTACAATTAAGTCATTATTTAGAAGTATACAAATACAATAAACTATAACAAGTATCAATAATTATGTATTTAACATGTCAATTTAAGTCGTATAAAATTTATTCATATATACTATAATGACTTTATAACAAAAGGAAATATTATTTATTATCGATTAACGTGCACGTTTATAAAGGTTACACCTGTTACACGATGAATTATGACTCTCAATATAAAATTATGCAAGTTATGATCACAGAATGTTCTTATTATAAAGGTATTATATATTTTAACTTCAATTTTACGTGAACAAAATAAAATTCTAAACTACATTTGATGTGTTACAAAAATCTTTAATGTAAAAAATTTAATTGTTCGTCCTCGGCCCACATATAATTTCACAAGTCTATATAGTAAACTTTAAAAACTTGTTAAAAAACTGGTAAATAGAATATTATTATTAACATTACAAGGTAAATTGCAAGTCATAAAATATAATTAATATGAATAAATTTATATTTAATAAGCTTAAATATAAATAGAATTATATGCTATTTTTCAAGGTTTAATTTTGTCCATTGTTATATATCGACATGGTAAAAAAAATCCAGTTAACATGTAATAAGTAATAATATACGCGATAACAGATCTTTTGTTGATTTTTACACAATCTTTGAACAAGTTAGCTATTATATCATGGAGATAATGCTACTGTACGTTCTCTGTTGACAGGGTCGGACTGGCTATTATAGCAGGGAATGATCTATTCCCTAATTATATAGTTTCCTCCGCAAATGAAGACCGTACGGGCCCAACTATAAAATGAATGACATCTCCATATTAATGCTATATTTGTTCATGCATGGGACCGTAAATGCAGGTAGGGCTTTTTCCTGACATTCCGACCCTTGATGCATTTGGACAAAATATTGCAAAAATAACATTTTAATAATATCTTTTCTAATATGCATTTCTCCTGTACAAATAAAGGGTTTTCAATTCTTTATGACACGAATCATCTATATATATACACACATATTATATTATTATGCTAAATACAAAAATAATATTATTATACAGCCACCACCTTTTACCATTTGAGATGGTCCTATATGAGATGCCGAAAAACTCGTTTTTATAAATTGAATCGAGGACACACACACACAGCTTTTTATTTACATATCCCACCTTGTCTGCTCAAGTTATATACGATGATCATATATACCACGTGCTTATGTGTATTGCAATGTGTTTTCCCAAAGATTTAGCGACGCTTAAATAACAAATAAGTAGCATCTAGCTTCTAATATCAACACTTTCTTTCAATGGCTAATATGAAAGTTCCAGTTTGCATATATGATGTCGTATGAGAATAAATAACGTAATTAAATAGTGAAGTTGTCTTGATTCTGTTTACACAATTATAAATGTTGTTGTAAGAACTAATTCATATAATTGTTTCATTTTTTTAATTATTGTTACAATTCTCATACTTCATTAAAATATAATGTGTTTATTAATAATTTTATGTTACATAAAATTGAAATTCTTTCAGGAAATGTAAAAAAATAATGAATTAAATTTGTTTTGACATAATTTTTGTATTTATTATAATTGTGATACCTAATTAAAAATAACTAGTTTTATGACCGGATATGTCTAGAATTTTTTTTATGGATAGGCTTTATTTTTAAAAGAAAACATTTCAATTTTATTTAAAATGTAATTTTAGTTGAACTTCATTTTTTTATCATCTTTGATTTTTTTCCCCCTTTTTAGTTAAATAAAATTGTTTCATGAAGCAACGGAAGTGGACCTATGATGTACACTGACGTTATGAACTCTTAAAATGAATTTAATTAAATTGTAAAGCGTCAAAGTATGTGTGAGGAAGGAGAGGGGCCATGCATTGCAGTGTGTTGACTGCTGACCGCCAGATCTCTGAATACAAGCAACGCCGAGAGTGGTTTTTAGTTTTTATACATGACGTACAGTAGTCGGATGGGGGACAATTTTCACTTGAGGGAAGTTTCCACGATTCCCATAGTCACAGGTAAATTTTAGTTAAGCCATAAGGTTTGGGTTATCCTGCATGTCTTGATGTTTGGGTGAAATAAATTCCCATTGCTTAAATAAATTACTTTAAATAACATCGTGATTCAGTCAGAAATTATAAACTATAATTTAAGCTATATATACAAAAGATTGTGAACAATGCGGAACCTGTGACAAGAACTACAAAATGGTCGGAGTGCAATGAGGCCCTTTAATTAGTCCATAATTTTAAATTTGAGCCACTATATTATATGATAAATAGAGAGTGTGTGTGTGGAAAGAAGAAGTGGATCTACCTTAACCACATCTTAACTTGAAAAATAAAGCAAAAAGTTTTTTGTTTTTGTTTTTTACAATTTTCAAATATTTTTTCTAAAAATAACATATTGAGAGCGAACTTCGTACAACAGAAAAGAATTTTATGCACTACAGTGAAATTAAATTTTCGAGACGCCCCATATAAAGAAATTTTTGCTCTTTATGCACTGAGCTATAAATGTTGACCTTGTATGTACCTCCCAAACTTTCAAGCTCTGATATA
The DNA here is from genome assembly GCA_949825025.1 of Siphlonurus alternatus. Lineage (NCBI taxonomy): Eukaryota > Metazoa > Arthropoda > Insecta > Ephemeroptera > Siphlonuridae > Siphlonurus > Siphlonurus alternatus. Next base: position 39,256,046 of record OX463779.1, read on the forward strand.
AATTACCTCAAAAGCCAAATCAGATTTTCTATATCGTTCTCCGGTCTGCATTCCTGACCCTGCACACTTTCAGGGCGTTGGCTTGCTGACCGAGTCAAGAGGCGTGACTGGATACATGATTTATTTTATCAATTTAATTTTTCTGTTCAATGAGCATTTGCCCATGCAGCATATAAGCATTAACCTCTAAATCGCGAGACAGTAAAAGTACTTTTGTTCTTTTTATAATCCTTTTAATTTTAATATTTTTTTTCTTTCCTCTTATATGCGACATCAGTGACCTGCATACAAAAGTTCACTTACAATTCATTAAACAACGTGTTCCAAATCAATTATTGAAGCAAGTTTCATCTCGTCTTGTAAGGCAGCGAGATGTAAACAAAGAAACTTATTTAAATTGCAATAAATAATACTTCCACTGCATAAATATAAGGAAATAAACTTCAACGGAAAGTGCAATTGCGAATTCACTATAAACATTTTTAAGTAAATTTATTTTCAAAAACATATTTTCATTATTATTTATTATACATTGAACTTTCAATTTAAACATCCATACTATAATGTATCCCATAACACATACATAATATAATGAAGGAAATGAGTAAAATTAAAATAAATTATTTTCCACTACTTAAATTTCAAAGAATTTACAATTTTATTTCCGGTTTATTACAAGATGAGAACATAATTATTAAGCAACAATGTTAAAAACAACGTTCCTTTATCCTTTATAAAGGAACCTTGGTTAAAAACACGTACCTCAAAATTTCACTAAAAAAGAGATTATGATCGTCTGATTGTTGACATAAGTATGGTCCATTGAGATCTCCTGACGAGTTAACATTCACACTATAAAGTCACACTTAAACAAAAGAAGACTGAAATATAACGACTTGTGTAATTTTCTTTAAAAAATGTGTCAACCTTATTAGCAACAACTAACAAAAATAATTTAATTATTTTTAAATAAGAAAAGATAACAATCATTTTTTTTATTATTTTATACTAAATAAAATTGTACAATGTTATCAAGATGAAATAATTTTATCATATAATAAGATGAGGATAATTAATGAGTAGGTACTAATTGAAACGGTAAGCTCTATGCAATGTACACACAGAGTTTACTCCGCCCATAGTGAACGACGTATCCTGTTTGACAGAATATACTTAACTTAAATTTAGATCTCAACGGGATATGAAAGATTTTTTATTTTATTTCTAAAATTTCTCATTGAAATTTAATTATATTCTTATGATGATTTTTGCGAACTTTTATCAAAACTCCTAAAGGAATCAGAAGGCAAGGAAACTCGTACTTCCAGCTACTTCCGGTATGAATTATTAAGTAAATTTGACTGTAGCTGACAAGGACGAAAAGATGCTGGGAGATTATACCACAGAGCAGTGATGGTAATTAATTCTCACTTTTACCGGAATCTTATATAAATATTCCCAGGTAGCGCAATTTTTAAACTCTGGTCGCGTTTATAACAATGCACAATGAGTCAGGAAACATCTCGGGGTGTTTTTTTCTCTTTATTTTTCTTCTTATTTTTTTACGAAACAGGAAGAAAATGTTAATAAAATTTGTAACACGCATGATGATAACATTTTAAGTTACATAATATTTAAACTTTTTATATATATGTATAACGTAATATCATAATTAAACATGATTTAATTTCTTTTTTTGTTAAGAATTTTTGTTATAAAATTACTTTTTTTTTTCATGAGAAAAAAAAGATTATATTGTTTTAATTATGTACTTTAATATTTTTATCTTCAAAATTACTTAATATATAATTGACATAATTTTTATTATATGCCTATATAATTTTGTCACATTTCACTATTTAATTATACAGAAGTATGACATATACAATTCTATAATAATATTTAAATATACAGTCATGTTTAATGTATTATGTATTTATTTTACAATACTGTATGGTTAATTATAATATTAGATACAAGGTATTATTTAATTAAATATGTCATTATATAAAATTGAAAATAAAAAAACCTTCGGTCAAATATAAAAAAAAACTTATATTTATCGATTAAAAAAATATAAATTTTACAATAAAACAAAAAGTTTCGAAATTTAATAAAAAATAAGGTGTGGATATAATAAAATGATGATTATGTGTTTTTAAAAGTTATTTCTAATAATTATATTACAATACATTTGAAGGATATTTTTACCTGAGGCCAAACGCACTTTTAAACATAAAAGAAGACACTCCTTACAATAATATAATAAAAATTTTGTTGTGTCTAAACAATCAATGTCGCCAAAAGGCTAAATATATTAGTTAAAGCTTTCTAAATTTTATTATGACACCACACGCTGAATGCACATAAGACCCCCTTAGATTATCCACGTTGCATATATATGTTGGGCAGGAGAAGAAGATTCTCGGCCATCAATCATTCTCTAGTCGTCTAGTCTAGCATTTATTTAGTTACCTAACCGGTGATTTATTACACAATTTCTGTACCTAGTAACGCGTGACTGTCGGCCTTGTTTGGCATCATACTAGAATTAAATACTTTTTGATGATGACTTCACCAATTAATTGTTCATCTATAGTTTAAAAAAAAGGACACACGCCAAAATATTGCAAAATCATGAATCCCTCAAAGATAAAACTTTTAATTATTTCGCAAGGTTCAAAAAGGTGTTGAAGTGCGATTTTCAAGATAATGATTTTTAAAACATGAAAATTTTGCAATAGTTTTTATAAGGAAGTTTATATTTTAATGCAATTGTCACGATTTTTATTAACATGTTATTGCCAAAATTTATACAAATTGATATTACTTAAAAAATATGTTTTGCCAAGTCAGGGAGTATATGCGAGGTTTAAATATTCTATTTTAATGTTATGAAAATTCTGTAAGGAGTATTCAAGGTAAATTTATGTAATTAAAAGTGGACAGTAATGACGACAAAGGTTAATCAATTGTTAAGAAAGGCGGATTCACAAGGGGGAAGTGGGGGGGGGCACTGGGGGATATAGGTTTCCAAATATTAGTGCCTTAATTTTGACATTCATTGCAGGCACCCACCCCCAATTAAAAGGGCGATGTTTTCTTTAATTTTTAGTTTTATTTTAAAGACAAGTGTTATACAAAACAACATATTTCACGGCAAAAATCAACCATAATTGAAAAATTATATATTACAAATATTACAGTTAACACCGGTTATCAAAATTCAAACTTTGGTCGTGATTTAATAAAACGAGAATTCGAGTTTCTTAATTCAAGGAAAAAATATCTAGAAGATTTCTTTAGTTTTATGCATGTATAAATTGACAAACCGTATACTGCCACTGCCAAGTGTCATAATATCATAAAATATTTATCTCATTGGCATTTAAATTTGTAAAAAAAAAAAAAAAAAAAAAAAAGTTTATAATTGATTATTTTTTTACAAGATGAAAGAATTTAAGAAAATATATTTTTACAATAATATTGAATTTGTGAGTATTATTTATTATTTGTATGTCTATAATGTTTTTTCTTCTAGGTAGAAGATTAATAAACTATTTGATATGGATAATAATTAAAAAGGCCATCAAATATACTGTTTGAATATCTTCATTTTAAAACCCAAATCAAGATGCTGCTTTTTCAACGCCAACGATACTTAATTTTTACCCTCGATCTTTACCCTTGATAAAATTTTAAAAAGTTCCACTACACGAAAATGCATATATTTCGGATATGGTTCTTATTGCTGCTTTCTAAAACTTAAGGTTAATTTTTACAAAAGAAAACTAATGTAGGTGTTGTCTTTATGAAACTGCGATTTAAGCTTGACATTAGGGTGTGTCTCCTCCATACAAGGTGAAAGAAAGTCTCATACATGCAGATGCATATCTTCCAGCTTGGAAACAATGACTGCCATCTTTGTATCGGGAGTCTGTAACGTTTAGAAGATTAGCAGTAATGAGTGGTAATTAAGAACTGTGGATGTAAAATCCAGCAATTATTCACCAAAACACATTTTTAATTCATGTAATATGATATCGTCCTAATAGTTATAGTGCATGCGGTATAACATATAAAATTATTGTTATAGGATAGGAGTAAAAAAACTGTACACTTAAATGCAATACAAAGCTCTTTAAAGCCGGTATTACACGATACAATTTTTCTGATTATTGTATACAATTTTTCCTTGCAAGAAATTTTCCTCTCCATACAAACAAATGGAGTTTGTTTAAACTTACAAAGTTTTCTTGTAAGGAAAAATTGTATACAATAATCAGAAAATTTGTGTCGTGTAATACCGGCCTAAGACAAACGCAAAACTTGTATAAAATTATGTACACCGTATATAGCGAGAATTCCATGGTTTTGTAATTTTTTATTTTTTTTTACTGAAAGTGTTATACTTGTGAGAAAAAAAAATTATTCTATTGAAAATTGATATACTGAAACAAAAAATAGTTTATATTATAAAATGCTAAACATATTGCTCCTTAATGTGAATTCGCTTAGCATTTATATGATTTAGAAAGGTCACAGAACAAGAGCAACCATTATGAAGATCTCAAATTAATATTATTGACTTGGTAGATAGATATCATAAACATAAACAATGAGATCTATAATATTCAATTATTGTTATTGTTTCAATTGGTTTCTATACTGTAGTGTGAGAACATTTTATCATGATTCTGTATGGTTATTATTCTGCACTGCATGTTACTGCAATCGTAATTAGTGCGAGTGGAATGTTAGTTGGGGTCTTAATTGTGTTCTCCACAAGACACGATGCTCAATCAAATCTCATACTGCAGCGTGGCATTTAGTTTCCCATGCAGACTGCAATAAATTTATCTAAACGTCGTTTTAAATTAATGTAGCTTGGAGCTTCTTCTGTGTGGGAGTATAGCAATTATTAACTTTGTTTAGTAAACCATTTATTAAATTTTGAATAGGAATTTGAAATTAATATGGCGAAAGCTATATAAAAACCTTTTCAGTCACATATTTTAATTTTTTTTTACAATATTGATAAAATAGAAGTTTTGTTACATAACCATAACAAAAACATGTTTTTCAGGATTATTGATGAGGATGATGCAGTCTATCATGCAGAAATGTAAAAAAATATAATGTTACATTGTCAATAATTGTGTAAAAATTATATATGTATGCTATAAATTAATAACAACGATAATGTGTAATTTATGTTGGTGTGCGATAAGCCTAATAAGCATTAACTTTAGAAAAATTAAAGAAATTGAAATTTATTTTCATTATTTGCAACTTTTAAACTTTCAATTTAATTTTATACTTTTCATTGCTCGTAATTATATATTACTGAAGAGTTGTCGTATTATAGAAGAAGTGATCCGTTTAAAATTCTTCGTGTTTGTGTCTGTAGTTAAGAGGGGTCAAGTCACTCACAAAAAGTGCATGCATAATTTGGCAAAATTACAATACATTAATTCATCAAAACACCATTTTATCAAAGAATTAATTCTTTGATTTCATCTGGCACGAATTGTTTATCTACGTGTATAGATAAATGGCAGAAGCCAAAACATATCTTCAAATTTTAATTTATTTTACAAGATGATATTTTTTAATAAATATGAATAATTTATCGTTAAATAAATCTCGTGTTCATAAGATTATCATTAAAATTGTTGTTGACACTAAACAGCTCACGAACTTGGTGTAAGATAACATGAGCCCTACAGCAATAATAAAAATATATTATTTTTAAACTATCATTTTTAGAGGTCAATGTTAGAAAACTTTATAAAAAAAAAAATAAAAATCTTATCACATTTATAATAATTTCTATATATATATATATATATATATATATAACTATATATTTTTTTTATAACTTTTTCCACTGAAACTTTGTTTTTAAATTTCGAACTTTTTCTTAAAAATGATTTTTATACGAACTTTCTTTATTTACCTTAATTTCAAAAAAAATTAACTGTCATTTTTTTTACATAGAATTATATACTTGAAATTAGAATTCTATTCATATGTATTTACATTCTAAAAAAAAAATGTAAATAATATGTGCTCGGTGTATCATGCACTCATCTCAGCCTTTTAATACCAAAGTGCATGTCTATACATGTATACTTGTATAACACAAGTCTCTCTCTGATAATAATCTTATATACATGTCCAGCAGTACTCGTTAATGTTACAGTCAATATGCGGGTATGTACAAGGAAAAAAAAAAAAAAAAGTAAGTATCATCTTCACTTTCTCCGCTGTATTACTGCTTGACATCAATTTTCTGAAAGAGTTCCCTCAAGGCATAAACGTCGGGCGCCTTAATGCCTCAGCGTGCTTTACCGATGGTTAGATGTTCATTTTTGCTAAGTTTAAAAAGAGAATGTCATGCATCTATACGTTAAACTCTCCCTTTACTTGTTTAATATGACTTTGATAATATTTATGTATTAAACCTACAAAGTTACAAAAGGTTAATCAAAAAACTTGTTCCTATGAATATTTTATAAAGAAATAAGTTTTAAATCTAAAAAAAAAAAAAAAAAAATCCCAAGACTATTATTAAAATTTTCTATTGTTTCAAAATTGATAAAGTGTATTGCAAAAATAGAAAATGTTTTTTTTTTAAGTTTTATTAAAAAAAACGACAAAAAAAGTAAAACTATTAGTTAAAACATAGATTTTTTTGTTGTATTTTATTCAGACCGGACTTTTTATTATTTTTTTTATTCGATAACTTTCCATTATATTCTATTTTTTTTTTAACTTAACTTTTTTAAAATGATGAACCTTTTGATGAGGTTGTTTGGCATTTTGCAATATATCACCTGCTAAAATGTTAAAGCTACAGCATTAGACATCAATTTAAGAAGGAAAGAAAGTACTCTATACGTTAATGACCTTTTCTCTCATTAGCATTGTATGTACATGTCATATACCTTGGGTTTATTCAATTTAATTTCCATGGTCAATTAATTTCATCTGCTATAATTATATTTCAACGTGGGCGAATGGCTACTGGTATGCGCTTAATAAACATGAAGAAGAAAAGAAGAAGCTACAATTTTATTCTTCTATATTTTTTATAGATTTTTATAGATATGGATGGTAGTCCAAAATGACTGAATAAAAATAAATCACTGATTTTGGAACATCAAAATTTCAAAGGTTGCATATCTATTAAGGGATTAACGCATATCAAAAGCTTATTAAATTGAACTTTCAAATCTTTTCATGCTCGGGGACTTGCGTGGTATATCATTTTTTTAATCTTATTAATGACATCACAAGTGTCGCTTTTCAGATGTCCAAGATCTAACACAAGATATTTTTTCCCAAACCATTTCAACAATCGAATTCCAAAAAACTGAAAAGATCTAAAGTTAACATGACCTTTTGTAAAAAAAAATGTCCTCAAACAGGTCTGTCCAAAATATTATCAACTTTCTTATTTTTACATAATCATTAAAATAGTAACATAATACCCCTCTATAAATTACGTACTTAATTATTTATTAGGCGGAAACAGTGACAATAGTTTAAAAGTCAGTAAATGTTTATTGTCTTAAAAATTGAATGAAATAAACGACCTGAAAGTTCACCACGAACAAAACTTTAAACAAATACATCTTTCTTAACATGATCTTTTATTCTGTCTGGTGATCAATTAAAATTACTATCACAATTTAATCCGATAAACATTAAATTAATCAAACAATAAAATTATATAAAGTGAAAGGTCAATCAATAAAGAATTCCAGTGAAATTTTGCTGGATACATCAGTTGAATTATTTTACCACGTCGCTCCTTGTATATAGAAACGTTGTCGTGCTATAGGTCAGGGGTAAAAGGTAAGGCACACATACTTTAGATAGCTCATCTCCTCAAAGCCAGGGTCGTCATAATATTCGTTAGTACTTTCTCTGGAGTCGTCGTTCGCTCTCTTTGACCCTGTAAAGGTTATTAAAAAAATCAAAAGGGTCACTTAACAAACTTCTTCACATTATATTAATAAAAACATATATGGTAAATTAGCGTGTCAAAAAGTCATTCAACAAAAATTAGTTCACGCTTCGTTTGTCCTTAAATAATTGTATAATAATTACAACTGTAATTTTGTATAATAATAATAAAAGAAGATTTCTCTTTCTTTTTTTTTTCTTTTTTTTTTTGTATAAAACTTTGATAACTAGTTATTAATTTTGAAATACAAGGTCAAAGAAAATAACAATAGATGTTTTCGTGTCTAATCAGTTAGCAATGATCGCGAGTTTGGTAGTAGTTATTAAATCTATACATTATAGCACCCACACATAAGCCATCAAGTTCAAAATAGAGAAAAACTTTCTATATATAATTTATTCGCAAGTTTCTTAAGTATGTGGGTGGATGCTTTTGTACTTCTTATATTTGATAGGTAGCGTGAGTGCATACAATTAAACAAACTTTAACTAAAATATATTTTTGTATTTAATCTTAATAATTAAAGAGGAATCATTCACACATCACTCACAGCATTAAGTAAATACTTTCACTTAAATGTATTGTGTAAAATACTTGTCTAGATTCTATTGTTCATTGAGTATTTTTCTATGACTTTTTTATTTATGTTTATTTAAATGAAAATATATTTATCCCACATACTAAAGCTATATACACATACAGTATATAGAAATTAATAATGTTTACATAAGATGTAAACAAAATTAAATTAACTGAAAGTCTTATAAAAAATACTTCCGATTTTTATTATATAAAAAATTATAGCAATATTTTTTTATATTATTTTTTAAAGGTCAAAAAATAAGTCACACATGAAATAAACTTACTGTGAATAAGAGAGTTGTGAAAAAATTTCTACATGGGATAAAAAATAAGTTATCTTAAATCAGCATTCATGCATGGTTCATTTAAAAAATATATACTAATTTTTATTCTATAATATTGCAACTGCATTACAACACATTATAACATTGCAACTGCAATGTTGATGTACTGTACATATTCTAAATAATAATAATAATAATATTAATAATAATAATTTTATTTCGATTTTGGTTGTACAAAAGTCAACATCAATCACGTCACAAAAAAAAAAACATATTAAAACCAACAAAAAACACGATAAAAACATTAATATACAACAAATTTCATACAACCTTTAAACACTGTTCTGAGAGTTTATTTGAAAAGAACATTTTCACGGAATAAAATTCTTTCTTTATAAGCACATCTCTAAGCTTGCTTTTAAACAACTGGTCGCTCTCAATATTTCTGATACAGGCTGGCAAAAAATCATCAATTTTTGCACTTTGGTATAGTGGACTTTTTTTCTAATAGAGCAGACCTATGACTTATTATTACACTTTTCTGCTTATTTCTAGTTTTATATAATGTTCTAGTTATTTATAATGTAAATAAGTTTTAATTCATAATAATTAATTATCCTCGTTGAATGTTTGGACAGTTTAAATCAGACCTTATAATAAAAACCATCCAATGCATAAATTACTTGCAAGAATAAAGATTTTGTTATGGTAGAGATAACGTCGATCAGCTGTTCGACGTAGGTCCCTTTGATTAACATGTTAACCTTTGTAAATTCACAAAAATTCGATCATATCTGAAATTTTTTTGAGAGGCAGATATTAGTGCCTAAAAGCCATAGAAAAAGTTTCAAAACAATTTAACGAGCTGATTTTTTTTTTTAAATTCAGTTTTTAGCTTGTCTCTCCATGGGAAAGTTCTATGTTGAAAATTAAAAAAAAATTAATTAAAAAAAATCGGCTCGTTTCATTGTTTTGAAACTTTTTCTATGATTTTTAGGCACTAATATCTGCCTCTCAAAAAATTTCAGAATTTTTGTGAATTTGCTAAGGTTAACATATTAATCAAAGGGACCTACGTCGAACAGCTGATCGGCGTTACGTTATCTCTATATACCTTAATGTAAATACTATTCACAGTATAATTAATATTATAAAATATATAGTGGACAAATTGATTTAAGTTTACCATTAATGAATAAAGATTCGAGTAAAAAGTTGTGATAGGCGTTGTTTTTAAATGTTTCGAAGCTCGGGGAATTTTCCTTCTTACACATTTTTTTTTTAGCTGAATCTTAGCCGTGATGCGATAAATATATTAATTTTCTGTTCAATTTTGATATTCAATTTTTATTTAAAAATTTAAAATATAAATTAGAGCCATATCTTAATTCGATCGTGATCTAAACAATAATAAAAAAAAAATACATAAAAACACATTTTTCAACCAACCATGCAAACACGATAAACCGCTGGGAACATTTTTCTACCCACAACACAAGAGGGGGTAGTACACAAATATCATTTTACTGATATGTACTCTGTATGAGGTGCATAAAAAAAAAAAAAAAAAAAATGAGAACTGAGAACTGAGAACTTAGTAAAAGCATTATTAATTTAAGAGAAATCAAGGGGCATTCACAAAGTCTTAAGGCCACATTTAAGACTCGATAATTTAAAGCTTGATTTTAGACATGTTTTTTAGATCCAAAATTTCTGGTCTTAAATTATTAAGCCTTAAATGTGGCCTTAAGGCTTTGTGAATGCCCCTTATCATGTCTTACATGATGCATTTTGTCCGCAACCCGTTTTGCAACAAATATTTTAACTTTAATATTGAATACATAAACGTGTTCTCGATCCTATATATATATATACCATTAGTTAATATGTTATAGTTATATTATAGTCTAAGCTCTATGCTACTATTATTAAATTATTATGTATTACTAACAAGCAAGATCGATCCTTTATACTTACTGTTAGTAAAGGGATCTTGCTAACAAGTAACAATTAAATTTGCATGATTTTTTGTATTGCATATTTGAAAAAAAAAAAAAAAAAAGAGTTAGTTACGTACTAACAATACTTATTCAGATAATTTTAAACCCTCTCTTAACACCATTAAAATCGTGCTGCAAAACGCTGTGACGTCATAGTCATGCAACGCCCTTTCTTACCTTTGCGTGTTAAATATTTACATGACTATGACGTCATAGCGTTTTGCAGCACGATTTTTTTGGATTTTTGGAGATAGTTTAAAAAAAAATTGAAACTTATTAGCAAAACTCAATTAATGATAATGAGGTATTAGAATGTGAAAATTTTAGTACCTTAATCGAAAGAAGGGGTAAAAATATGGTACTGTGAATTTTTTCAGATTTTTCTGAGACCAGGAACTATTTTTAAAAAATTATTGAAAGTCTATTTTGATGACGTCACGGGCGGCACTCCTTAAGAAAAAGGATAGGGCAGTGCCGCCCATGACGTCATAAAATAGACTTTCAATAATTTTTTAAAAATACTTCCCGGTCTCAGAAAAATGTGAAAAAATTCACAGTACCGTATTTTTACCCCTTCTTTCGATTAAGCTACTAAAATTTTCACATTCTAATATCTCATTATCATAATGTCTCCATAAATTAATATTTTGAGGAAAATTACCATTGCGGCTTGGATATTTGGAGAAAGCGATATAGGGGAAGGATTGCGCGATATTTAATGCAGCCGAAACAATACCGATATGGGAATTCCCATATTCTTCCTTCCTTATATGGCCTGACTGGCCTGAGATGAAATAACGTGTGTTAATTTCACTCATAAAGAACCTCACTAGCTACTTATACTTCTACTTTTTATGTGTCGCAAAACTCGTTTTTTGCTTGTTTCATCATTATAATGTATAATAAAAAATGCTCAATCCTTCTCTATACTATATATTATATACAGTATATACCTATAGCTTTCTTTCGCCAAATAATGTATCCATTACTGCGAAAATTAACACACAATTTAAGCATTTATTTACTAGTTAATTACAATAAAATGCAGAGGGTGAATTAATTGAGCAAAAGTCAATTCAGTTCAATTCAGTCAAAAATTGTTTTTGATTGAGAGACTGACGTTATATAATTAATAAAATTAAGAGGGGAAAAAAGAGCAAATTTATTTATAAGAAATTGAAACCTTTATGTAACATTATTACTAATGTTATACGTTATACGTGCATGTAGTATACTGCTGATGTGTGTTTAAACTCCCAAATTGATGAGCATTTAACAACTAAATCTTACAATGGGGTATACGTACTGACCAAAAAAAAAAATTTGCAAGTTTTTGTCAATATTTCAAAAGGCACGAGAATTTCATGAAGAACAAGCCCTATTACAGCATTCTACGACAATTTCCTGATTTTATATGAATTTCTAAAACCTCTCAAAAATGACGTCATAGCATTGAATCTTAAATGGGAAAATATATATCAGTTAACATTACCAAGTCCCACACTTAATATTGAAATGTAACCAAAACTTCATTTGCAAGGTTTTTAGGTGCTAGAATCACGATAATGAAGGTTTCAAATTCCTACCTCAATAACTTTTCATTTTAGCAATGTTAACTTATGCATTTTCCCATTTAAGATTCAATGCTATGACGTCATCAAAAAAAGTTTTAAAAATTCATATAAAATCAGCAAATTGTCGTAGAATAGGGCTCGTTCTTCATAATATTCACAGTACTTTTTATTAGTATTGCTAACTCAAATACCGGTCAGTACCCCATTTAATATATGTTTACAAAAGACCAGACATATTTGAGTGGAACGATTTATTGTTTAATGATTTTAGAATTTTGCAAGAAATTACTGTTTAAAACTAAAAATAAACAAAACTAATGAATAAATAACATCTAAAATAGCTATTTAATATATATCTAGTCAAAACTATTTTTGAAATTATTGTTTTCAAAGATTTTAATTTGAGGTACGAAAATGTAAATAAAAACTCAGTAAATTATTAATGAAAAAATTATTAATATTGAGCACAGCATTAAAATTTTACAACATTAATTTTTACATTGATTTGTTTCATATATCAACATAGCCATACATGATATAACCGCAAAAAGTTGTCTATAGTTTTAGTATTTGTTTTTCTGGATATATTATATACTTGTGATTACACAAATATGAAACTTGGATGAAGCTAAATATTATTAATTTTATTACTGTTAAATACGCCCAGTAAAAAATCAGGACAGTCCAAATATTTCTCTTGCTCTCTTTTTGTGGACAACATTACAGTTCATGGGGGTTTAATTAAATTAAGCTCTTTTTACAAAAAGTGCTTATCTTTCCTCCTACAAAATGCAAATATTCAATTTTTTACTTATTAGATCAGCAAGCAACTAGCCAAAAGGAAGATAACTTTTATGTCTTTTAATGTCAAAATTCTGAAACGAAAATTCACATATCTACAAAGTCTATCAAAGTACGTACAATTCTAAAAGTTAAAAATTGGAATACATGTGTTAGAATCTAATGTATATGATTTCCAAATTTTTAATTTTAAGAACTGTACATTGCTGGTAAAAAAACTGTTCAAACCTACATATCATAAAATTTGCAAAACAGAGTGCAAATTCACAACAAAAGTATGACTTTCGCTGACAGAATTTGTAATTTTACATCATAACGTTAACTCATTAATTTTTTTTAAGAAAACAGTAGTTGTTATTAAGCTTACAAACAATTTGCGCAATAGCCTTTATTTTCACAAGTCAAATATAAAATTCAATAGACATTTTATTGTTCATTTTAAGCCAGTAACTTGCATATTATAAAGTTGAAGATCTTACAATCTATTGGTTAACATTAAATAAAGAATCACCCTGTCTTGTAGTACATTATTTATAATAAGTCAATAATATTGTCAATTACTCAAAATTCGATAGTGTATTTGAGGCAAACTCTTATATATCATAGTTTTCTTAAACATTAAGAATTTGACACTTAAAAAGCAGCATATTTATAAACAGCAATAGATTTTTAGCGAAGAGTATAATATAGTAACGGCTTGATCAGAACAGTTTCTGGAGGGCTGTACTAAAAAAGTAACTTAAATTTGACAGTTTAGGATCAAAGTCTTCTACTCGCAATGGTTGTAACAAACCATTGTTTACAATGCTTTTCCGATGAAGTCTTTTTTCATTGTTACGCGAGGGCCGTTGTAGTGTCTGATTTGGCCTCCAGAGCAGAGAACGTAATGACATAGTGACATTATTGGCGCTAGTCAATACTTGATAAGTTTGATAACTTTATTTTCTGATTCATTTCCCATAAGTTAAGGGTAAGGTAACGCCACCAATGTTAAAAAAAATCCCTCTCACAAAAATTCTGAAAAAAATTTAAAATGTTCTCCTCTATACCCCCTATCAGTACCTAAAATATCAGGTATACAAATACGATCTAGTTTTTGAGTTATAAAATTTTAAAGTTGACTACTTTAACATGGAGAAATGAAACTCCCATGTTAAATTGGTCAACTTTAAAAATTCATAACTCAAAAACTAGATCGTATTTGTATACCTGATATTTTAGCTACTGATAGGGGGTGTAGAGGAGAACATTTTAAATTTTTTTCAGAATTTTTGTGAGAGGGATTTTTTTTAACATTGGTGGCGTTACCTTACCCTTAACATGTAAATCAACACCTGTCCCATGTTTTTTGCTTCATCGGACAGACATTGCACAACAATACTTTATTTACAGAAAACGAGCAGAAGACTTTGGTATAGAGACTGCCAAACTGACAAAAGTTTCAGAGGGGAGTTTCAAGATCTCTTGAAGTTCTAAAACTTTTGTTGATTTTCTGGTCTTTTACAGTGTCTGAGTTTAGTATCTATTTTGATATTTTTTTAACAAATCTTATTGGCACAGCAGCTCTACAGACTCCGGTGAAGTACAGATTAATTCAACATCCCGCAGGCTGTTTGTCAATTCATTTATTTTATAGCAATAGACGTCAGTCACTTCACAAAAAAAAATAGTTGATGGGCGATTAAGGAACGGAACTGACCAACTGACTTACTGCATGACAATGCGCGTATGCTGATAGAAAGAATATCAGGCCAATTCAAGAATGGCAAGAATATAAACAATCCGTATCGAATGAACCTTCAAATATCCTTTTAATAAAATCTTTAATCTTTCAAGGTCTCCCTTACAGTGCAAATTTTAAAGGATAATATAATTATACAAATCCTCTGGGAATGGTATAATATATGCATGCAACATCATTAAAAGACTTCAGTTTTTGTGTCCCGCAAAAGGTTAAATATAAAGATCAGTGTGGGTATTAAAGATAATTGCAAATGCCTGTTTGTTTTTGATGATAATTCAGCTGTTGTCTGCAGGGTTATGGTTCATACATGACTCTGTTGAGGGCGACGTGGCAGTGCTTGGAGTCCTGGTCAAACCAGCCAATGGGACCCACTTCGCAGTCAGCGCAGGTCAAGTACTTGACGTTGCCGACCGTATGTGAGAAGCCAACGTTCTCAAACATATACATGTCCGGAACTAACCAGAAGTGACTCAGCGTTTCAATGTCTCCTTCTGAAGGATTATCAGGGTTGACTTCTCGCTTCTTCCGCATGTCAGGTAAGTCAAACTACGGACAAATAAAATAAGTTTAGACAAAAATAAATATATAGATTTACTATTTATACTTACTCTTATATTCTTCAGCGTTCCCATGGCAGGCCTAAGAATACTAGATGGGCAACGAAGACATTTCAACATGTGTTTATTTTTGCCATCATCCGTCACTTCAGTTTGTAATACTGATTCTTCAGTAAAAAAAAGACCATTTGTTTTAGAATCAGTAGCCATTGAGTGTAATATTTACTAAACAAACTTCAGAACTAATTAAAATTTCTAATCACCACATTAATATGTTTTTAATTAATGTAAAGCACAACTTTACGAACAAAAGTTCTAAATTAATGTTTTGACGGCAAGTCAGCTGATTAATTTCTGCTGTCGTATTTTTTTTTTTTTAATTTTCAATAAAATTTGCCGCTTTGGGTCATTAAGTTCAAAAGGTTTTCGTTAGATGGCAGAACATACTTCACAAATTTTATTTTATTTTAAGCGCATTTTTTTTAACATCTACTTTTGTACGGACAAAAATGTTACAAAAATAATTTTAAAAATAAATGGTAATAGTCCAAATTATTAAAAATAAAAATGTAGCCTATATAGTCTCAGTATGTGATGTATATGATTGAAGAATAATACAATCACAATAAAAGTTGAATTCTAGCTCTATTGAAAATCTTGTAAATTAAGAAGTAATTTTCATTGACATTTAAAAATTTGTGTTGATATAAGTCCTGTAATTTCCTATATAAATTTAATGAAAAGTAAATACAAGTGAAGCATAATCTACAATAACCCTTGTTATATGCGACAGCTTGGATAGTCGAAAAGCGCCACATGGTTCCCCGCAAAGGCCTGCGGTGGCGCGCTAGCAGGAGGCGAACGAGCTAGCGCCAAGGGAGGGGGGCGGCAAAAAACGAGAGCACTTGAGCTCACTCACTCTCGGGCCGGCGAAGGCTTCGGTCACCTCTCGCTCGAGGTATCTAAAACAACAGCTTCCTCGTGTCATCACGAACAGCTGGAATTATAATAGCCGGCTCGTCAACAAGTTTAATTAAAAGTTTGTGTTAAAATTAAGCTCGTCAAGTAAGGACTTTATACTTTACACCACGTGCGTAATTACAAAATCAAACTGAGTTCCTTCGGTGCGACGCGTTCTTTGTCCATCGGCTTGGGGATTGGTGAGTACATTATTTTAATTAATTATCTACTAATTAACTTTATGCTAATGCTAATTGAGACAGGATATTTTACGTAAATTGATGCAATGAAATTTATGGAAAATACGTGTGAACAATTATTATAAAATATTCGCAAAATGTCATGCATGATAATTGCGATGTATAGCAATAATCAATTATATAGTAATTTACAGCAAAGATTTTCGTAAGTTTATTATTTCCATGCCATGAACGAATACTAATTTTTGTAACAATTTGTGTACTACGAATTTTCCATAAAAATTATCCAAAGGAAACATCAATGAGCGATTCTACGATAATTAAATATAGTAAAAAAATTATATTTTTCTTGTATTCTTTGCTAACACTTTGCTGATATATATAATCTAGATATTTACACAACCATACTTTTACAATAAATTATAACAACAATAGTACCATAACTCAATTTAATAATTAAGTATGCACGTAGCACTCGAACCTAATTTAACTTTACAAATTTGATAAAATTCAATATATTTATATTTCAGAGAATATCTTTAAAAATTGATTTTGAAATCAAATATATCAGTTAGAGCGTTAGAGCAACCTATAGCTTTGTCTCAAGGTATCTGTCATTTTAGATAATGTTTTGGAGAGAACTAATCGACAATTATAATAAATTTTTATTGTAAAATGATAATGAAAATTATCTCGTCGAAAAAGGGAGAAATAAAATTCTATTAATTTTGACACTCTTCTAATAGGAATATTAATAATAATAAATTAATAATGAAAAAGTCCTGGGGTTATTGTTTAATTTCTCTCTTTTTTAACAATATTTTCCTTAAGAGATAATGTGAAATTACCATGCATATTGATTTAAGAATTGCATAGCACAAATAAGAATAAAATAAACACGTTCAAAATTTTAATTTTAAATATAAATTCTCTTACACAAATAATTGAAAATTAAACAAAATAATTCTCAACTTCTTATATATAACTAAAATTAAAACTATATCCCATAGGCAGTATTATATTTAAATATAATATAATAATAGAATACCAGATGATATTTATATAAAATTTTGTTATATTATATGTACATATTATAAAAAAAATACATACACCGCTACGAGACCAGATGGGGGTATTTTCTATATCTACCCTCTCTTATTAATATAAGCGCCAGGCTGCAGACCACCCCGGATGGTTACAAAGACCAGAGGTAGGGGGTAGTAGCTCGCCGGTGTTACGTCTACCGCCCCTCGCAAGGCCGCAGCTGTGTCCTCCCCCCCTGCCCGCGGTGGCGGCTGTGGCTGCGACTCTTCTCGCACCTGCCCAGTGATAACGCGAGCAGCCGGGCGCGGCGAAGCACAAGGTGCGGGGAGGATACACCGTCAGGGTCTTATGGACAATTTCTAGTTAAAAGAGTCCGCATGAATTTCCATGATGATGGTGTAAACAATCCAACTACACATTTAATTAGGTTTTCGTCGTGTTTGTAATGTCATTGGTTGGCTTAATTAACATGAGCCGAATACTTCCGAGCTCTCCGACCATATATTAACCTAAATGAATAAGACGGACAGTACACTGTTTAATGCCATCATGGGGGGGGGGGGAGTGTAAATTGTAGTTTTTTTTATTATTATTAAAATTCGCTATGAGACCCCGACGTCTTGTATGATGTATCGTGTTGTATTTTTCGTAGATGTTGCTCGGGTATATTTCCGTCAGCATTCGGCTCTATGCTCTATGTACGTATATTGAAACCAACGGTATTTGAGGTTGTTCACTATACACACGATTTTAGTATCAAAATTGTGTACGTGTAATGGATTAATAACATGATACCACCAGATAAAAAGTGATATTTCACATTTTGATAAAGTTACTATACATTATATTCACAATTTTCGGAAACGGGAAGGTGAAAAAAAAAAAAAAAAGTAAAAAAGCTGCGAAAAAAACTTATTGGCTCAAATTTTGCTTTATTTTTATTTATTTTGCTTTTTTAATTGGCTATTAGTCGCAGCTTGTTCGTTTTTGTTTTCGAAAATTGTGAACAGCTAGTGCTTAATTAGAGCAATATTTATTGTATATATTAATACTTAAGATAACCTCTATCCTTGGTTTTTTAGTGTCTTAAAAATCTTACAAGAAGAACTGCACATATTTTTGCAACCGACAGTAGACTATATAAATTGCTGCGCTTCTTGAACATCTTAATTAAACCGACCGTGACGACAATGAAATATACCACAGGAATTTATTTTACATTCTCTTTTATGTTATTTTTTTAGCAAATAAATTCTTATGTTTTGTAAGACATTAAAAATTTACATGTAAGTTGATACTAGAGATAACGTCTTTTATGATAAAACTCAGTATAATGCAATGTGATTTGTTGTATTTCTTACGGAGAGTAAATAAATACTCTCCGTAAGAAATACATTGCAGACTAATAATTGTATTAATTATTTGTCGATACTTTTCTATTATTTTATAATGAAATTATTAACCAAGTAATTTGTTGCTATTATACATTTATTATAGTACATTATCGACGCTTTCATGCTCCTTATTATGTGCTAGCAATTTAGTTTTGAATTATATATATATATATATAGAGAGAAAATATAATATATATAGAGAAAAACTTAATTTCTTTATTAAATTTGCAATAAATCAGTCCCACAGTATCAGTTATCCACAATCCACATTAAATTTAGGTTTGTTATGAATAAAATTGTTTCAAAAATTGTCTGATCCGATCAAAGTCTAAAAAAACTGCAATGTTGCACTTCTGTCAGTGCTAAAAATAATGCAGTAGATAAATTGAAATTAAAAACAAAGTAAATTTAACTATTTTTAAATGTTTATAATAGTCATGATAATTTCATTCCGTCAAAATACAGTCGGTTCCTTAATTTAAAATATAGTTTATATAACGAAATAAATATATTAGTATAATTATATTGTTCGGAATATGCATTAACAAGGGAAATTTTCAGGGGTAAAAAGTGTACTTTGCGAGAGCTTGTGTGGGTACTCCATCTCTCCCCATATTATGTCAAATAAACCCTTTCTGAAAACCACTGAAAACGAGGATGGGAACCAACAAATGTAAAAAAATTATCATTATATAATATTTATTTGACTATATCCACTTTGAAACAAAAATATTATTTACTGCTAAAACAACAAAGGCAAGAAATTGTAAGCATATTTGAAACATTTATGGAACACGACGACGAGGCAGCAGTGCATTGACGAGTGTGTGAACTTGCACAAACTGCCAAGGGCGGCAGCAGCTGGACAAGTTCCTACACTTATTCCTCTGTAATATTACAGAAACTGGAGGCTAAGCAAATCGATCACCGGACAGTCACGTGTTACGGACTTGCACCTGTCCAATTGCTCCAGTTATACATCAAACTTTTAACACAATTCACTCTTTTACATCGTTACGTTTGTAATGGTGTGGCCACAATGCTTTGAAACTTGAAGGCAATGAAATTTTAATTTATCAACTTTCAATGTTGCAAATAAATTACGTATTTTTACATAAAAATTTAGATTTTTTTACAATATTAATATTTTAAAATTTTGACAGCAAATTTACACTGCATGTAATCAGATCACAAACATTGCTAATAGTACTGCAGTTTACGCCTCTATTCGAACAATATTATACATTGACACTTAGGGGGCCATGATATCTCTTGGCACGGGATAAATGTACTGTACACAATTTGATAAACTAACATTTTTTCAAGAGTTTATATTCCAACTTACGTAATTTAACACACTCAAATTCAGGGTCGGACTGGCCTGAAAAGACCTACTGAGCAAACAGAGGTAGAGGCCCATAACAAGGGCCTACTTGACTCTATGGGGGCCTACTTTTAACGTTGTAGGGGGTAGGGGTCTCCCAGCCGAGGGGGCCTACTGAGCGATCGCTCACTAACTCTTATGGCCAGTCCGAGCTTGCTCAAATTTGATATAAAAAAAATTAAAACCAATTTATTTTTATCAATATATCAATTTATGTTAAATATGCATGCAGACATTAACTATATTAGATTTACATTATATATTAAGTACGTCCTGTCTTATACACACTTAAGGGAAGTAAGAAAGAGGGTGGCTGTTTATATAATATATATATAGAGCCCGTTATAACAATTATTATTTTCATTAATATCGGCACAATCGCACGAGGAGGCTGCACCTGAGTCGTTTCCGGTTCTCGAGGACGTGGCAGCTGTCCACGGACACGTGTTCTTCTCGTGCAGCTGTTGCCACGTGGACACCCCTAACCGCCACGTCAGCTGGTCACATTAACCCTCTAGCTGCTGCTGGTCAGTGCACGTGTGTGTCTTCACTACTGGCCACTCATTATCTGCAGCTGCATGTATGTACTTGTTTGGCTAATCATTTAATAATGAAAAGTAGTGCTGCAATAATTTAATACTACATTATAGTTTGAGTTTGGCTTAGTACATTGTTCGTCGTCAGATCACTGAAGTTAAGCAGTGCATTAGTAGTTTGATGGGTGACCATTTTCGACAAAAAATCACTCTTCTCAGGAGTAAATCGTTGTGATTTTCCGCTATGAGGTTGCTTCCTCTGGCTTTGGAGCATTGGACTTTCGGTTCATTGACAAAAAGATGAAGCGTTCATTTTGACTGAAATTTCCACATTTCCCTCAGTCATTGCTAATAAATACCAAGATGGTTTGCAATGTCGCAGCAGCTTCATTTCGAATGAGCGTCTGGAACACAATAAGTTATAAGGATTCAAAAAGGTTCGGATTAGTAGACGTATATTTAGTATATTATATATTAAGTATGAGTAATGAGTATAAAAGTATGGTTTGATAAAAAAAAATACTATATTATACAAATAGTCTTAATGCTATTGATATTACGGAGAAAATTGGACGCAAAGATTATTATTTTTTTCACTAAAAACATATTTTATGTTGAAAAAAAATCTGTTGATGACAGCATGATTTTTCTAAATTTAATTATAATTTGATTTGTCCATAACAAACCCACACTATTTTTTTTTTCTCTGATGTCAAAAGCAAAAGATTATTTCTGCTTCTATATTATTTTTTTGTTTGTTGTAGAATAATGGCTTCTATTCCATAGCTTTTGTGATGACAGCTATGGCGACCAACTGACGCAACAAAAATTTCACACCGCACACAAAAGGTCTCATTGGCTGCATCAGGCACTGTATGTCTGTTGCAATGGTTTGCGGGAGTGATTTAAAGCTGGCAAAAATAAAAAAAAAAAATAGTGCGGGACATATCTGCTTTGAGCGTGAGCAG